>CM029603.1:77696877-78013077 GCA_017311375.1 Mytilus coruscus | reverse complement strand
GGCACTATGGATATTAGTAAACATTATTTTATTCTATTCTATTCATACGTAAACATTTTAAGCATGTTGTAGATAGCATAGATGCCAACCCACCCTTTGTAGCAATTAACTACAAATCAAATTTGATGAGCAAGTGAGAAACACTGACCATCTCGCTGAATGGAAGTCTTCTTCACAAAATATTTGCAAAAGGCATAATATCCTGGTTTCTGATTTCTTTCCTTACTGCAGAAATTCAATTGTTCCATCATACATTGTACTTGCCGCATTCATTAATTATTCGGAATACACAAGAAATTGATAGATCGCTTTCTACTAAAGATAGTCCTGAGAAACCCAATAGAATTTAATAATCTGAATCTTTCAAGTGTTTCTTGTTACAAAATCATAACCAAAATGAAGCATCACAATGATCAAAATGCTATCTAAACAGGGAACTGTTCCGGGCAGGTAATGAACAAAAATCTGTATCAAGTAGACTGTTAATCGTAACACCGTAATTTTTGTTCGTAACAATTATGGAAGAATGGTAACAGTTGACAACTATGAGATAGGAATTAGTTGTTATCAACATTCTGTCAAGCTTTCTTATAAGAGGGCAGTCAAACAAAAACATACTGGGTTTTGATTGGTTGATTGATTGGTTGATTGATTGATTAGTGATTACTGCTTAACCTCTTACTGGGTTTTAATGAAAATTATAGACAAGGTAAACAGAAATCTAGCTTAGAATCAAATACCTGGGGTTCATTACTAGACCAAAAATGGTCTCATTAAATGGATACTAATACTACCCAAAATAAATTACAGTACTTTTAGGACAAATTAAAAAAATATGTTAAGAAATAATTGATGACTGATGATGTTAAATATCAGTTTCTATCACCCTATCATGTGATACAATTTCAGCCAACCATGAGCAGAAATCTCAGCTGTAGAATCTAGCAATAGCAAAATGCTAAACAATGTATACTTTAACTGTGATGTAATAAAATAAGCGTTGTGACATTGGAAATATAGGGGGAAATGAACCTATGTAATAGTCGTCTATATTATAACATACCTAATAGAGCTAACAGGAATGGAATATGTTATCTCAGTACCTACCCTATAAAAGCTAACAGGAATGGAATATGTTATCTCAGTACCTACCCTATAAAAGCTAACAGGAATGGAATATTTTATCTCAGTACCTACCCTATAAAAGCTAACAGGAATGGAATATGTTATCTCAGTACCTACCCTATAAAAGCTTACAGGAATGGAATATGTTATCTCAGTACCTACCCTATAAAAGCTAACAGGAATGGAATATTATATCTCAGTACCTACCCTATAAAAGCTAACAGGAATGGAACATTTTATCTCAGTACCTACCCTATAAAAGCTAACAGGAATGGAATATGTTGTATTGGTACCACCGTCGATGCAGCCCAGGATAACAATCCAGCTGATATGGCAGGATATACAGCAAAAAGTGTCTCCTCAAAAAACTGTAAAATGTAAATATCCTTGTAAATGCAGCAATACTGTACATACCATGGCCTGTGTAAATTTGAATTCTAATGCAATTTGTTAGGAACGATAATTTTCATTGAACATTGACAAATATATTGAAGGGTTAGATTCCAAGTTCTGCCAGTCCTGAACTAAGGAAAGCCACCATTTTGAATTCCAAATTTTTTAGTATGTAATTTCTCAAAAATAAACAAAAAAGTCACATTTTGTGCCTCAAAATCTTCTTTCTGTCAATATTTAAACCATTCAGAAGAGTACGAAAAGTATAAATACGTCTAGTGGTTATGTTTGACATCGGGAGTATACCCAGGGCTTCCAAAAAATATTTGTGCCAGCGGGACATTTTTTGTCTTATCCCGATTTTGATCCCTTAAGACTACGTCACAAAAGGCAATCATGCTAATCAGTTGGGCATCATATAAACAATGAATGATTGACATAAAAACGATATTAAACTTGACTTTTGATACAAATTCGATGTACTGACGTAAACTGTTAAAATGACAGTGCATCATTCGAAGTATGCAATATTAGATAAAGGTATCAATGATAATTTTAGTATTTTTGAAGAATTCGGATGCATAATGAAATCTAACAACTGCGCACATGCACATGTGTGTACTTTGTTCAAACAACATGGTCCTGACAATTTTTTCGCTTAAAACCTTCATAACTACCTTTTAAAAATTTTGAAATTTATGAAAATAATTTCAAATAGACCCATCAATGTCGATACATATTAGTTTGCCTGTTACCTGAACAGGTAAAGTTCAACTGTCTAACAACTAATTACCCTTGATTGTAATGAGAGAGTATTAATATAGGGTTTGTTTTGAAAGTACTTATTCACCATGTCACTTTTTGACCGGAAATGTGGCTGTTTAAGGCAAACCGTCTGGTCAAAAAGATCACAAAAACTTCATTTTTTTCTGAATTATGTTAAAATGGCAAACCCATGTTAAATGTCCATTTCAGGTTTGGCACAAAAAGTCATATTTGTAATTTATCGGTCATGTCCGGAAAATACGACCGTTTTGGAACCCCTGAAAGTTACGTTTTTTTACAATACAGTTATCTCCTAATTTGAAATAAGAAAAAAATTTGCACATTCCAAATTTGATATAAGGACATTTCTGGCTATAAATAGTGATCAGATATTTTTTTATGAATGATACACCAGTTTTAAACATCTGAGCTCAAAACAAAATATGTGCTTTAATTTTTTAATATGCAGGACAGAACAAGGGTCTTCAAACAGTTATTCTACTAACAATTGTGATGCTTAACTTAAATAATGATCATCTTCTGCTTCTGCATCTTTGCTCAGTAGCAGATTCAGATGGCAGTGCATAGGGTATAAACCCCACTCCTTTCTAATCGTAAGAATATCATTTTTTGGCCTAAAATTGTCAAATCATGCTCAACCCCAATTTGACCATGACTGACAATTACTCATCCCCTCTCCTAAAACATTGGATACATCCTTGATGCTTTTAACCAATCTCCCAGAAGATATTTTAAAAATAAATGCCTTTTCCTTATTTTGTTGTGTGACCCCATTACATAAAAAGAGGCATTTTGTCTCAAAATGGCTGCCAACGCTACAGATTAGACAGCTGGAATTAACTGATTGTCCAACTTTATGTCAGCATAGTTTAAAGACCGGGGCTAGGGTATAAAAGGGAGACAATTCATGAAATTATGATTTTATTCAAATATTGGGCAGGGTTAAGAAGTGAAACATTTTTCAAAATTAATTCTAAAATTGCTATCTTCTTTACTTTTAAATTTGTACAGTTGTCAGAACATAAATAATGGTCAGTTTAGGCCAAAAGTGAGAAAATCATATAACTCACAATAAAGATATTTTAAATTAAAATCCTGAAGCATAGCTATTTTTCAAATTCAAATTCCTGTGATTGACAAGTAGGAGGAGATATCCATGACAACAACTTTCTGTTTATGTTTACAACGGAAGTAGCATGCTACATGTGGCTTTACTATCTATAATCTAAAGCATGCATTTGTGAATTGAGAATCTACTTACATATTGCAGGGGATCAATCAATTATATAATCCTTTCAAAGCTTCAGAATATAGATAGTCTTTTAAACTGTATAGTGCCAACTTATGTTTTAAAAATATGTTATATCCCAAACAAATGTCACTTATAATAAATTTATGTAACTATTCCCAGAGGTGGCCCATATAAGTAATACTTTCAGGATTTGGATGCCACCCTCTTACTAGTTTTAGGACACAATTAGGCATAATATCTCTTTTATGCCATGTGTAATTTTTAAATTTACGATCTCTTTCAAGAGCAGCTTGTTTTCGCATTAAATATCTGTCATCCTTCCAAGCTTCACGGTGAAACATCATTGTCCAGAAATATTTGTACTTCTCTTTTAAAACTATGATTTCTTAGATGTCTATCTTGAGGTTCACTTTCCCACCACATTTGTCTGTTTTTCATTAGTAATGCAAGGTTTGCAAAAACAAAGGGACATTCCTCACATTCTTGGTCTTGTTCTATGAGGAATTGGTTTCCTTCAATTCCATCTTCTATCTCCTCATGTACAATGTCACTAGTTTGTGTGGACATAGTTGTAACTTTTGTAATCTCTTTGTCACTATCTACTAAATTTACATCCCAATTGTAATATCCAAATAAACTGTAAATAGTTTCCTTTTGTTCTTCAGTGACAAGAAGTGTTATTTTCTCCATTTTGTCAAGTGTTTATTTTATATCTAATTTACACGACTTGACCTTTTATCAAACTGTAGCAATAAAACAACAATATTTTTTTCCCTCCAAATCTTAGCACCAAATATCTTGGATATCATATTCCCAGTGTTTTACACACCTCATATTATAATAAGGTACCTACAGGAGAGATCTCTTATTTTATGTTTTACACTAAAAGATTATACATATCGGATAAAAACTGACATGATGAATATGTTTAAACATATCCAACATACTTTTGTAAGACATTGCCTCTGTAATGCTTTCAAAGTTATGTCCAGTACTCCTTCAGAAAACCCTCTCAAATTGAGGAGGCTATCATGCAGGGCAATGCATGTTTAGTAAGGATTTATTATAAATTTGTTTAATTCTTTCTGCCCCCACTCCCTATAATTCAATATATAAAAAATGTCCATTGCTATACTGTAATTGTAAAATTATTATTTCCATAATATGATTACTGGGATTTGTAGATAAAAAATATAAATAAAACAATACCCTGCATTTGTCCAAAATGTTCTTAGACTGGGTCAAATTACACAACTGTTTACATATAGATCATGTAGATAATCTTCTAGATGTATAATATTATATAGCATCAGTTACTTTTATTATTATTCACTTGCTATTGAAAATGGAAAAAGAAACAAAACGACCTCCTTGCTTCAAAATTTCTGTTCCTGGAGATGAAAGTAAAAAGCAATTAATACTTTCAAAATTACAAAATGTTCGGACTATACTTGTGAAGCAACTGAATCACCCTGTAAATAATGCTGACATCTTAGAGAAGGTCTTAGACTATTTTCTTTTTGACCATAATGGACAGTCCTCAAAGTCTGATATGACAACATTAGATTTAAATACCTACATTCAGGTGCAGAAAAAAGATGTCGATCAAAAATTATTCCTAACGGCTGAAACATCACTCCAGAAAATTGTCAAAGTTGTAGAAAACCACTCTTCCATTTGCAATGGACATTTCAGTATGAAGAAGTTGACACCAAAAGGACATGTAGCAGCAGTGCGTTTTAATTGTGACACTGATAAACACCATTCTATTTTATGGTCATCGTCTCCTTATTTACCTAACGGTGAATACCTTGCAAACTTGAGGACATTTCATGGATATACTTGTAGCGGAATGTTACCAGTGCACTACAACAGATTTGCTAATGCTGCTAAAATTGGACATATCAACAAACAAAACAGCAATACATGTTTCAAAGATACAAGCATCATATTGAACAGCAGTACAATGAAAGTATCGAGTCAGCAGTATTAGAAGAAATTGGAATGTATGATGACTTGACAGGAATTAATATAATGACGGATGCTCGACATGGCTGGCGTAAAATGCAAAAGACAGCAGTGTTGTTGCCATAGGAGAAAAATCCACAAAGTTCTTAAATGTGAACATATTACAAAATCTGATGATTCTGTATCACAACGACATGAACAATTGGGTACACAACGAATATACCAGTACTTGGAACAACAAGATGTTCAAGTTAATGTACATTCACATGACCGAAACTTGAGTATTAACAAGCTAGTAAAGACAAAGGAATAATTACAAATCAGAATGATCCATGGCATGCAATTAAAAGGTAAAAGTTGCAATGAAAAGAGTGTCTGCGGGACCAAAATATTTAAAAGAAAAGTCCTGGTCTGCTCAACTAGAGGACAAGGTGGAATCAGTTGCCACACATTTTCATTGGGCCGTTAGAAATTGTGAAGAAAATCCAAAGGAATTAAAGGATGTATTGCTAAATATTGTGGAACATTATAAGAACAACCACCAAAAGTGTCATCCTGATTCACGATGTAAACGTGATACAAATTACGAACCTAAGCGGATAGTTCTTACGATACCTATTGCCAAAAACTTCTCTTAGGTGTTATACGAAATCTACAATTTACACTCACCCTGAGGATTATGTGTTAGCCAAAGATACGTGTTATGTTGAGAGCTTTAACAATACTATGAACATGTTCCAAGATAAAAGGATTGCTTTTAGTGATGACAATTACCAAGCTAGAAGTCAGTTGGCAGTTTGTCATTGGAATGAAAATGTTGATCGCGATTTCACATCGATCTGGAACCCAAACCGTAGAAATGCCCCAAGAAGTAACATTGGAAAAAAGAACTATAAGCCTCCAACTTATAATTACAGACAAAGTATTTGGGCCAGGCAAATAAATTCGTTTTATTAGAGAAAATTAGACAGGAATTAATATTAATTCATCATGTTTATTATGAAGTAAAATTTTGATTTATTTAAATATCAATTCATGGATGCACCTTTACATTTTATTTTAACTTTATGCCTCATTGAAACATTCAATATTACTTATTGGATACAGTAACATTGTGATTCTATCTTGTATATAAATTAATTGGATTTTCATGAGATAAAAATCTGTGTGTAAGTTTTACTAGTTTCTTCATATTTTCTCTTACACAGCATGCAGTTATGAACATGTGCTTCTATTTACATGATAAGCTAATTCACTAAAAATAATCTGTTTTATCTTAGCACCGCCCATATCCAAATAGGCTTAATTGCTGTAGGGTGTAAAATTTTCTAGGTCATCCCAGGTCTTTAATAATGGCATAAACAACATTATCAAACACAATCAAAGGGAGATGACTGATGGATTTTTTTTTTGTAGACCTGGAAAATTTCAAAATAAATAAAAACAGAAAAATAAAAACTAATGAAAACCAACAAAGAAAATAATCAATTTATATTTCATTTGTATTTTTTTTTTATTATTTTTAAACTTTCTTACTTAAAAATAACATTCTAAACCAATATAAAATTAGCCTATCAAAACAAATTTCATAAACAAATTCTTAAAATCAACTTTTGTTCATATAGATTACCAGTACATTGTATTCTTAATGCCTGGATTATGTCATTGAGATCGAATCAAATTTCAAAAACATAGAGGACAATATCTCTGACTCCCAAAATAATAATTTGCTACTAAGTCTTGTGAATGACTTTTATCTTACCAAGCAAACATCATTTTCATTCATTCGGAACACTTTGAACTGCAGAATTATCCAAGCTCCAGTCATCAGTATGAAAGCATTAACTAGAACTAGCAATATGAGATTCAGTACAGATACCCTGAAATGTAATATGTATGTATGAAAGTACATGTAAATTGAATAATTTAAATTGTAAATGTATAATGGATTTATAAACTTTCAAAACAGATATGTTTGATTTTACATGTATATTTTCTAAATTTACTCATATTTCAAAATAATTAAGTACTGTATATTCAGAAATTTTTGCAAATTACTTCAGCAGGATAAGAAAATGAATTGTATTTCCTGTCAGTACATGGGACTGTCTACCAATTGCTACCATTATTAATTGAATTCTGAAAACTGATAACAACTATAACAGTCTTCACGCTTAACCACAAATCCTACGGCATTGGCTTAAAAAATTGCTTTCAGGCTTGTAAAATTCTTCTCTAAAAGCCAACAGAATCCAACTAAAATTTCAAAAAACTGTGCTTCGGGCTTGTGGACTCAAAACTTTATCATGAAGGCTGCTATAAACATAAACACACTGTTCCTTTGTGCAGAACAGATGACTTTCTTGTATTGTAATCATTTGTTTATTAAGTGGACATTAGATACAGACTACTGAATGTTTTACTCTTATTGCGAAAGAAATGAAAAATTTCCCCAGAAAGAGTTCCTCTTTGTCAGGCTATTTAATGCTTTGCAAGTTCACCTGTCCAATTGTATAAATATAAAAGTTATTGTTTTCTATGGAGCTTATTCAATGGGACATTTAAATTTCTCCTTTAAAAGCCAATCATTTAATGATTAATTTACCTGAAAAAAAATTTAAATAATTCTGGGGAAAGGTTTCATTTCTTTTGCAGTAAATATGTTTGCTTTTATACTCATTATAAATACTTTATACTAGTTCAATCAAATCAGGAAATCAAAATACTGCAGCATAAAAAAAGACATCCATTGCCATATGTATCTTCTAGGCAGTTTACATAGTGATTTCCATCAATAAGTTATAATATCAAACTGGTTAATTCATAGAACAAACTGTATTCTTTTGCAGGAATATTTTCTTGTACTGGAATTTATTAATTCAATCCCTATGTATATTTGTATAATAAATATATGCATTATTTCTGACATATTAAGTTCATACTTACCAGATTAAAGGAAAGAATGAGTAAATGATGAGAATATGACATGGAACGAAGATAGACATAAATACAACCATACTCCTGAAAAAAAAAAATGAACAATATGAGTTTTGTTTACTAGCAACTCTTTCATTAAAGAGGCATTAGCTACAAAGTTGACAGAAAATCAAAATATGATTTCTTTTTTTCCCCAAACATTTATAAAAGTAAAATTGTGAAATAATATTTCACTATTAGCACTCAGTTTTGTTTCAATTTTGTCAAAATAGCCTCAAAAACATTGATGATGTATTATTCGCTTGCAAGTCAATAACTCAACTCATTTGAATCTGTATTCATGTAAACTTCAATTTAACTCTTAACTGGGATGGGTTACGCATGGGCTCACTATGTTTAGTTATAAAAAAGAAAAGAATGTCAACATTGAAAAGTGAAGCAGGGCAGCCACCCCAAGATTCCTTTCGTTGAATGATTCTGGCCACAAAAATCATTCAAATATGGTAAAACGATGATTAACATATTTTTTTAATCTATAGCATGAAATCAAAGAGACCTAGAAAAATCATCATTATACGATTGCAAATGCTTGCCTGTGTATTTATATTTATATTGATGTTTATATCAGGTCATATGACCTACGGAATTCTTCAGAGATCATTCAATTAGATGGCGTCTATTCTAAAATTCACACAAACTGTTGATACATTATAACGAGTCCATTGTAAATTGTTTCTTTAGGACTTTTTGTAATTTGGATAAATGTTTGAGTATATGTTATAAATAAAAAATGAGATTTTTAGTTGGATTGGTGAACATGACATTGACAGCCAATGCTCCTTTAATAGTCAATCAAATCATCGAACACAGTAACGTTAAGATGACTTTGAACCTGTTCAAGCAGTTTGTTTCTACATTGACTATGTAACAAAGAATTCAAAGTCCACTTACAACATGTAGAAAATAAGCAAACTTATATATATGTAATAGTCACACACTAAAAAAGTCTAGTTGTCAGTTTTACATTGTTTTACGCTTGCTCATTGAAAAATTGCACATTTTGGCCTAAAAGTTGCTTTTTAAGTGTGAAAATAGTAGGAAAGGAGTAGGCCTGATAAGACCCCTTTTTGGCCCCAAAATGTAGCTTTTCAAAAATTTATTAAAAATGTAAACTTTTAGCTATTTATTGGAAAGAAGAATACTTCTGTTACATAAATTTGGGCTGTTTTTGACAATACAATGTACATGCATCAGGTACTAGCATCATTAATCATGCAAAATTACTGAAATCTTCATAATTTTAGCATTTGTGCTAATTTTTAGACAGTCTTTGTCTAAAACGAAAGTGGCCGCACTTGTGTCCAGACTTAATATTTAAATATATGTTGTATTTGATGATGATACATCACATATATGAATGTTGAGACTGAACACGAATGCGGCCACTTGCATTTTAGACAGAAACCATCTGAAAAGTGACGTTTTGTGGCATATTTGATAGATTTTACATATATAAGCTTGAATTAAGGCGTCTTAAATGACCAAATCAGTTCAAATCATTTACATAAACTAATTGAATCGACCGAAGAAAATACTTAAGAGTTTAAAAAAAGTAAAATATCATTCATCAGATGTTCTTCAAATTTTAGGCCAAAATAAGCCTTTACCGGACCTTCTCCTTTCACTATTAATTACAATTACGATAAAACCATGAAAATATCCCACACATAAATTTGAAGTGTAAGGGCAATAACAATCTTGGACAAAAGAAAAAAAAACCGACACACAAAAACAAAACCTTGCTTTGGTTCTAAAAATTAAAATATTTATAAGCTCTGTTAACATAAACAGTACTACATGTATCTCAATTAATTATTTTTCAACAGAATCCTCATAATTTTGTTTTTCCTTAAAATCCAGTTTTAGATATAAGAAGATGTGGTATGAGTGCCAATGAGACAACTCTCCATCCAAGTCACAATTTGTAAAAGTAAACCATTATAGGTCAAAGTACGGCCTTCCAACCACAGCCTTGGCTCACACTGAACAGCAAGCTATAAAGGACACTTTATCAGATTTATAAACCATTACCTTTGATGCAACCCTTTGTTGTCTACACATAATAATACAGCCAGACCAAAACATATCATCAACACAAGTCTGCAAAGAAAATTAGTACAAATAAAATAATATTTGTTTGAAAAATTAATTAACATATTTCTTGCACAAACTTAAAATTTCTTACATTGTACATGGGAAATTTTGCTTTTTACTCTTCTTTCTGAAAAATTGTAATATGACCATTTTATGAGCGATTTAAACATCATAATTTTTTAAAACTAAATCCTTGACACAATTATTTCATAAAGTTATATATAAATTTCAACTGACATTTACAGTTTGTTCCAATGGTGTGATATCACAGTGGATTCGTTAGATACAAATTTTCATCGATTTCTTAGGTACAGGTGAACCATGAATTTAACTGTTCAAAGAAGTACACATTTTCTATAGGCTTGTATGCAGACTTCTGGAAAAAACGAGCAAATATCCACGAAAACGGGTTCCAACAAGAATAAACGAATCCGAAATAAACCAATGTCCTCATTTTAAGGGGAAAGTTGAGCATTCTCAAACATGTTAAACACTGTCACATTTTGTATGTTCTTGTCTCAAATAATAAATCTGTAATTCAATGGTCGTCACTGGTTGCTGTCTAACATATTTGTTTTTTTTGAAGGTAAAAACCTTGTTTATGATAAATCTGTACTTACCTGTCTGAAAAACATTTGCAATTACCCCTTGGTAACCCCACACAATCGCTAACTTTTAAATTATCTCCCTTTAAAGATCTCCCGAATAGAAAATCACTTTACCTGAGGCAGAAATAACAATATACATTATATAATCGATTGCGTGATCCAAAATGCAGTTAGACTGTAGCCATTTTTCGCTAAAGGTAAAGTGATTTTCTATTCGGGAGATCATTAAAGGGAGATAATTTAAAAGTTAGCGATTGTGTGGGGTTACCAAGGGGTAATTGCAAATGTTTTTCAGACAGGTAAGTACAGATTTTGATATAAACTTGTTTTTTGTTTATAATCTCTACATAAATTTGGCCATTGGTTTTCTTGCCTGAATTGTTTCAGATCAACATCATTTAGTCTCTGGTAAAGTCGTCTCATTGCAATCATACCACAGCTTCTTATTTTTATCTTGAACTGTAAAAAGGCCATCATATTATAGTTCACAGTTCTGACTTAAAATAAATGTATGCTTTTCTATTCTTATTTTCAGTTGATAAAAATGTTGGTAATATTATTTGATTTGTGTGTTGCTTTCTTCCATTATAATTTTAATATACCTGTATTGTTCAAACTGCTAAAACTTGTAAAGTTCAAAAGTTTTTTCTCTTTAAAATCTTTGTTTTATACCACATCGCTCTAATTTTAATGTTATTAAAGATATAAGATAAAAATATCATGTGGTGTCCAACCCTACCACATTTTTTCCAGGAATAGCTCTTGAATAAAATAGATGTTATGCGAGCCTTTACTTAGACTATCATGAACTCTGCCTGAGTAATTTTAGTCCAACACAAAATTGTCAAAAAGGTTTATTATAAAATATATATTCTTACGTTTCTCCGACCATTGACAACATTAGCAGAAAAACAGGCAAGGCTACCACACATACTCTTCTGTTGTACAGAAAGGGGCCTGGGTCCACTAGAACTTTAGGAGGTTCTACAACTTGACCATTATTTTCTATTTCTGCTCCATAGGCCTCTTCACCAAGAGGTACATCTGTGTCTATGTCATCTGATAAATTTTGAGATGGTCTTTGGTGCATTTCTGTCTCCATGACTACAGTTTAATTACTAGGTATACAGAATTCATCACTTGGCTGAAATTATAAAATAAAGACGTTTCACTGTATTACAGTTTTCTAAATTACCACCAACGAATAATTTGAAAGAAGGCATGGTCTACCAAATGACCAAGAAATCAGACCATGCTTTACTTTCTTAGTTGAATTTATTCATGGACTGATTGATTTATTCTCTTATTGTTGTGGCCTGTTATCTATTTCTTGCATGAAAAAATATTTCTCGTATCACACTGCACGTGATAAGAAAAAGCAATATGAAAAATGCATTAATTTGATTGGCTTATCCAGCATCATGGGACTATAATGTGACATGTCCATTGGCTATTCATTAGGTCATTGTTGACTTGCAAAGGTTAAGACGATGTACATTTCCTCCATGGTAACTGATTTATATGTGATTTCTTCAATAATATACAAAGTACTCACACTTTTCACCTCAAAATATTTTTTTTTCAATTTATTACATTCTGAAGCGTACTAAAAGTTTAAAAATGTCTGATGTTAAAGTTTGATGCCAGAACAAGGACATACCGGTAAGTGCAAAAGACTAGATCAATAATTCACAGAATTTTTTAATTAATATAATGAGAATTTTACAATTAGAGGAATAGGTTTAACAACTCATAAATGGAATATTGTTGGATATCAACTCTCCTCAATTTAATTCAAATAGTTATAATAAACTTGCCACAGGCTTTTTTATCAATAATGTTGATATATTGAAATTAAAAAACTTGAATTGTTATCAAACGATATCCAATTCTCACTCGTTATGAAACCTATACTTAATTTGCATTTGTTTTCACCTGTCCTAAGTCAGGAACCTGATGTTCAGTGGTTGTCGTTTGTTGATGTGGTTCATAAGTGTTTCTCGTTTCTCGTTTTTTATATAGATTAGACCGTTGGTTTTCCTGTTAGAATGGTTTTACACTAGTCATTTCAGGGCCCTTTATAGCTTGCTGTTCGGTGTGAGCCAAGACTCCATGTTGAAGGCCGTACTTGACCTATAATGGTTTACTTTTACAATTTGTGACTTGGATGGAGAGTTGTCTCATTGGCACTCATACCACATCTTCTTATATCTATTATTTGATTGATATTGCTTAATCAACAACTATCAGCCAAGCTACTTCAAAATAAACAGAAATCTGCTGTCAAGTTGTGCTATTATTTTGATTTTTTCTCAGCTTTCATTATTGTCTTAATTGAAAAGAAGGTGGACAGGATTGGTAAACTTCTGCAACAAACCTGAAAGTTAATAAACAGCCAAAGGTTTTAATCAACAATCACAGAATGAAATAATTTAAAAATGTAAAATATGCGCACAGCGGACTTGGTTTAGTTAATTTGCATGCATTTGTTCAATAATTTCCTTAAAATAATAATTACCAGAAACCCTTTTCATATGACTTAAAGTACCATGATTACATTTCAGGGAGGGTGGTTAAATTTGGCTACATATTATAGAAAATCTAGCAAGTGAGTTTTTATGTTTGATTTTCATGATCATGATATATCTGATAAAATTTAACTTTCATACAAATATGTTTTTTAACTGTTATATTGCACCACATGAACAAATAGCAACCCAATACCAAAATGAACCAAATGATATCTACATTGTCCATGATCTAGAATGTATGGGAAGCCCAAAAAAAGTGGTGATGACTTTTGCACAAGAAGTTACCATATGAAAGACATAATGCAGGACCCTATGCCCTTAAAAAAAAAATTATAAATTTGAACACCCGATTACACAAGTACATGTAATTGTTGTTTGAGGTCAACAGGTTAAATTTGCAAAATCTTCTGTGGTATGTTGCAGAATATCAAAAGCAACATAAACATAATAAATAGGGATTATGATTTACAGGCATTGCAAAAAATACTAAACTGACAACATACCACATCATCTACATTTGTTTACCAACAGGCGACTCCTCCCAAAATAACACACGAACAACAAGGAGCAATTGTAGAAGAGAGGCGAAAAATACCAAAGGGACACTCAAACTCATTAGTTGAAAACAAACTGACAATACCATACCAATAACCTAAAATGGGATCAAAAAGCAAACCACTGTCTACAAAACACAACATAGAAAACCAAAGACTAAGCAACACAAACTAATCCACCAAAATCTGGCCGGGGTGACCTAGATGCTCGGGAAGGGTAAGCAGATCCTGCTCCACATTTGGCACCTGACATGTTGCTATGAACGTAAATACAAACCCAGTGATAAGTATAATTCGAGGAAAAGAAAAGAGGATGTGACTGTGGTTATGACACTTGGAACATATCCGTACTCATCTGTGAAACTGAGCTTAGTGTTAGTGGAGTACAGGTACTGTGAAAGTACTTTTATTCGTGGGTATCAATTTTCGTGGTTTGAGCAAAAGTTGCATGTTCGTGGGTTCTTAAATTGTGATTTTAGTTTTTGAAAGAAAAAAATTGGATGAATAATTTGAAACCATCTAAAACGAAAAGTCGTGAAAATAATCATATTATATTGATTTATAATAATTTCTGGGACATTGCAAAATAAGGTGTTCATTTTCACCTACCTGTTCGTCTTTCATTAATGACAACATTCATCCAACTTTTAATAAGATAATTGCTTTCTGAAATAAGCTGATTCATCTATTCTTACAAATTGTCTCGATAAAAGGAAATTGCAAAGTAAACTTTTAATTGTTGCACACGTAATCGGAAGTGATGACACGTATTAACCCGAGATTGTTTGATCAACAGATTAACGGTTACCAAAGGTGTTAATTGGGCCATAAACATGTCACTTAAGAAAACGGTTACCGATACATAAAAAACTTCAAATGTACTTTGACTTGAAGAATCATTTCTTATGAAACTATTAATTTTCAGATGAGAATTATGAGGATATAGCATGAACACTTCATCGCATATCATCACCGGAAGTCTGACTTTATCGATCAAAACTATTTTTTCGTGAGAATTAAAAGGTTAAAACTTGTACAGTTTAGGTCATTAAAAGATTAAATGGACAGAATCATGTCTGAAGTTGCATCTTTAGTTCATAGTGCGTTTGCTGATATTCTATGTAGTCAAACCTATGGTATTGGGGATCTTTCCATGTCCTGATTTGGACCGACAACAGTTATATTTCGTTGGACACTTAAATTGTGGATAAAGCCATCCACGAAAACCACGAAAATTAGTACCCACGAATAAAAGTACTTTCACAGTACTCCTTTAGTTCAATTTGTAGAGCAGTAGCTTTCTGTTTTAAGGGTCCCAATTTTGAACCCCAGCTGGTACATTGGTAATTTTGGAAGGAAATTCATATTCACCACAGTAGCTCAACACATGTACAACAACCCTGTACTCAGGAAACAGAGAAGTTCTTGTCAGGTAGCAATTCTCAATATCACAATCAATTTGGTTTAATATTGGATGGACAATGAATTGTTCTAACAAAGGAAAGGTTAAAATAACCTTCCAAGATGTCATATAACTATTTGGACAACTATGTGATTGATTGATTGCTGGTTGCTTAATGTCCAGTGACAAATATTTCATGCATGTTCAGGACGAGAACAAATTAACAATTAATACAATAGGTACAATGAAGGTTCAGGAAATAGAGGCCGTCCCTGATGAAGGTCTGGGAAATTTAGACTGCCATTGGAGAATGAGGTTAACATTTGATAAGGACAGAAATTTTGCCTTGCAACAGGCTACCTACTCTAAGAGTTCTTGCAAGGGTTCTGAGACTTCTAAACCAGCAGAGAGTGTTGCACTCTCTTAACACAAGACATTGGATTTAATGTCCCCATTCTGGCCTGACGTGGCTGCATACTTGTACAGACAAACGTACACCCCAATTTGGCAAGGGTTTTACTGCCAGTCGGAAGAACAAAATAAACATATTTCTATTTCTATTCCCCAGTAACCCTTGGTGGACTTCTCTTCGGCCAGTAGAACTTTATACATACTCATGATACTGGCTCGAGTGTGAACTGAATAGATGTTTGACGCTATCAGTTTTCAGGACAATTGTTCCATATTTTCCTAATGACTGCATTTGCAAGCTGAAGGTTTACTTAAGCTGCATTTTCTTATATTTTGTGATTTATTTACAAGTGATTATTGTGAAAATTTTCCACATGACATGTTCAAATATTTGTCAATATTCAGTTTGATAAAATGTTAAACATTTCTGATGCCTCGTAAAAATATGAACTTCATCAACCATATGATATATTTTCATTACATTACCACTCAGAGATATCAAGCTTTCTAAATTTGGCAAATTGAAGTTAATCTAGCACCTGCCATATTGGGAAAACCCCTTTTCAAAAGGGGATTCCTTACGAACATGAATGACGTCACGGCGAGAGTTCAAAGATGGCGGCGGTCGGGTGCATGGAAAGTTGTGGACAAGATAGTGAAGAAAGCCAAGAAGTAAGCGTCACCAAACTGGAACGATATAGCAGAAAAAATGGATTAAATCATCGCTGTTTATGTACCCAAAATTCTGTAGAATGCAATAAAAATAAAAGTGTTTTTCACGAAAAAAATCACAAACTAAATGGCTTATTGAAACAAAATTCATTCACAAAACCGTCTACCCCGGCCCTTCGATCTCGTAGTGAGCGGAATTCTGTGGGATGTGAGCCACCAAAAAGAAGGAGAAGATCGTCAAGACATGATAAAATCGATGTGAACAATGCGTAAGTTGAGTTTTATTCTAAATTTTCTCAAATTTCGCATTGCAGTTTTACACTTTATGGACAAAGACATCTGTGATGGGGTACCTAAAGGGTGTGTGATAAATGTAAAGTTACTAATAAATTTAAAGAGCATTTATTTTTCTTTGGAATGAAAATTATAATAAATTTATTGCCCATAGGCTTGATAATGTTTCATTATATGAGATTATTTGCCCTGTAATACATGAACAAAATGTCAAACCTAGGAACCAGTCCCCCTTGGTTATTATTGTTTTGAGGAGGATAGCCACATCACAAACCCCATAGGGACCAGTTCCACTTTGTTATTATTGTATTTAGGAGGGAAGTCACATCACAAACCCAAGGACCAGTCCCCCTTTGTAATTAATAGTTTGACGAGAATAGTCACATCATACACATGTAAATAATTTTGAGAGTTGTTCAGTACCATGATTCCATTGTGCTCAAACTATGCATATGTATTTTTATTATAGCATATTAAACAGTTACATTACTAACACTTTTGACTGAACATGTAGTTCTGTTTATCAGGTTGTCACTTTTACTTGACTAGTCAATGCTGGTGGTAAAATTGACATCTTAATACTGTTGTCATCAGATCAAACAAAGTAAGCCATAGGCTTCTATCTTATACCCCTATATTGGGAATGTCCGGGAGAAAATTCTATAACTAATATTATGAGTGTAAATTCTTATAAAGAACTTAAGTAACTTGTTTAGGTGTGTGCAATTTACATACATGTACATGTACATGAATTCATAAACTCATATGGCTTCCACACTTTCCAGTTTTCATTGTTTAAAGCTGACTAAAAGCATTCAAAGACTTTGAAGACACTGGTTAGATTTGTTGTTTGGTTGCTGTCTCAGTCATTGATGTTTACTCATCTCCATTCATTAATGTACTACATCAGAGTTCACAAAATCTTTTTTCCCTGGTGGTCCTTGAAGAAAATCTGCTGGTCCTCACTATTGTTTCTATTGCAAAATACCAAAATTCTGTTAGTCCTTTGCAAAATTTTGGTGGTCAAATCCCTCTGACCACCACTTTTCGTGAACCCTGCTACATGTAGATGTTGTCAATATACATGTAGCTGTTTCCTACTATGTCAGTCTTCACAATAAACTTTTAAATCTGTAGGCCCGCAGCTCAAGTTTTTGAAAATTTTAGTGAGATTCTGTTGGCCTGTAGAGACCAAAAGCAATTTTACAAGCCTGGGCTGCTGGGCCTGTGGTTAAGCATGAAGACTGCTGAATGTACACAATGTACATGATATCAGTTCCAAAATTGAAAGTGAAATTCAACAATTATTTAAATGAAAATGAAAATTCATTTAGGTCAGAATGACCTAAGAAATGTACATATATGTCATAAGATACATGTAAGGGATATTGACTGCATGCCACATTTTATTATCTTTGAAAATGACAACAGTTTAAATGCAGAAGATTAAGACACTCGAGTTCATTTTTATCCAGAAATTCATTGGACCATATACAGGGTATAGGACATCTGTAAAATGACTTTTCGGTTCAGCATTTTTTGCCACTCTTTCGGTCCTTATGTCCAGATGTAAAGGCATTTCAATTTCAGACTGTTTGGTCAGTTGTCAAAATGACATTTGCAAGTCTGCAATGTCTTTCTGATGATGTCAGCTGGGTGGATGATTGTATATTACCTTGCTGTGATACATGTATGTTGAAAGTTTAGACCTGGATTTTTTTATGATTCTACTCAAGTTCAGTAAAATTATTTCCCTCTAAGTTTTGAGAAATATTCTCATAACTTTTCACTAGTTAAGAATGTAATTTACTAATAATACAATTTTCTGGATTTTTTTATATATTTAACAAAACATTTGAGTAAATTGTTCATGGTCTGTATAAAGCTAAAAAGTCATAATACATGTACAATGTAGATAGTGTTCACAGCTGTTCTTAAACACTCTGGTACATACATGTATATATTAACGTGTACATTTTGTAAATTATACATGTACAATAATGTACATGTATGTGCAACGATGTCGAATTGAATTTTACATTGTGTACTCTTATACAACTATTAAAGAAAAGTTTTTACAAATTATGCATGAAATTGCATAAAATTATATTGGAAATTGCTTCAATGAATCTCTGTCTAGGGCTTAATAAAATGCATATTAACATGTGAATATACATGCCATCTGCTTACATGTAAAAAAATATCTTTGTTACATAATCAGTATGGCTTATCATATTTTCATCAATACATTGTACATGTATGAAAAATGGATATTTTATTGGACAAAACTATTATTATTGGTGCACTGAACAAGGAAGCTTTATAAGGTTACAAAAGTTTTGTTGCTATGAGATTTTAATGATATTTTCACATTTTACACTTTGATATAAAATGTTGACTTTTAAAATGAAGAATTGTAACAATAAATTTAAGATATTTATTGGATTTTTTATAAAACGTGAAAGGATCATTAATTATTTTATTTTTTATAGTGTGTGGATCTTTTGAAATGGGGTACTAATCCTCAAGGAGCCTATAGCTATATAATGTATTTATTTATTAATTTTTTTTCAAATCTACAAGTCTTTGGTCGGGTTGTTGTCTCTTTGACACATTCCCCATTTCCATTCTCAATTTTAAGTATATTTATAGATGCACTTGTATGTATGTATATATAAATCATTCTCCAGTTGGTTTGGTTAGAGTTATGTTATGCTATGACTTTATTTCATGGTAAACCACAGCAATCCTTTGTTGACATAATATTCTCAATCATGTAGATGATTACGACTATATGACTTTTGGTAACTTCACCCACACAAGGTCGGAAGAAGACACCAGGCTTCATACATGAAGTGTCATATTATACTCTGATGTCCAATAAATTTTTCATTATAATGTAGTTTTTGTGCTGACAGACTAGCAGTCACCTTTTAAATGAAATTAAAAGTTTTAAAATTGACTGCTTTCAGTTCAGGCTGATTTAAATAAAACGATCCTTTTTTTGTAACCATATCCTGTCCATACTATAATGAATAAATTCAAAAAAACACACACACGTAAATCATCTACGTGTACAGGTTTTGTACATGTATTATTTATGGTTTCAGTGAGTAATGTATTGCGCAAATTATTAAAATCATTTACTCTACATACATGTATGTGTACATGTGGTAGGACATGTACATGCCAAACATGTTTAAATTTTATTGAGTTCAGTGGTAGTTTCAGACTTTCAGCGACTTTTCAAGTTTATTTAATTTGTCTATTTTCAGTTCAGGCCAATTTGAATAAAAATACCCCTTTTTGTAATCATATCTTGTCCATATTGTATATATATATATATATATGTATATGTCATATTCATGTACATGTTTTATAATATATAAAAATGTACATGAATTCAGCATGTACTGTATTGTACAGCCAATAAAACAATTTGCCCATATTAATATTTTTTTTTTATTCAGACTTAACTTTGTACTGTATTTGCAGAAATTTTTCAATATTATAATATATTTCCATTTTGAAACTTTAAAGGAGCTAAAAGCAGGCCAACTGCAGTGCCAGATTTTTTTGGCGTTGTTAGGTTGCTGTCTTATTTACATAAACCCCATACATGTACATGTATTTCATGAAATACATTTGTATTATTTTTCTTTTTAAAAATATCTTTAAAAACGATGCCCCTATGTCTAAAAGGATCAATTCCTACATGTAAAAATATCAAAGTGTCTTTGTACATGTTTGTACATGAAAATGAAAATAAAAAAATAATATTTCTTTTTGCGTAAGTAAATTAAAACACAGAACTTGAAGGTGAAGGTAAATGTTTATTAAAGAGCAATACCCTGTCTGTCTCTTGTCCAATGACCTTCCGATCAATAACTAGTTCACTATGAATCTACATCAAAAGTCTAATGACCCAATATAATCAATACACAGAAAAAGACTTTTACAAAATGTGTATTTGAAGATCATGATCATACTGATAAGAGAATTGTTATTAAGTCAATTATATCTGGATAATGGTATTCACAAACAGACTTGAAAAAAATGTTAGTTTCTCTTTGAAATCTCTGAAAATTGATAAGAAACAGCACTGCTATATACTTATTGCATCTGCTAATATTTTTTTCTTTTAAGTATTTTACATTAACTTTATTGAGTATTTACTTCCTGTTTAACTGCCTGCTTAAAATAGCATAAAATATACCCATGTATTTGGTACATGTATTCAAACTTTTTTTTTAACTAAGACATCATCTATATAGTTCATACACATCCTTAACCAGTAAAATTTTGCTCCTGTTTTACAGAATTTCCATTAACATGTCTGAATTGATTGTCAGGAACAACAGAGTTCAAATGATTAAAACTTGCCATAAATCTTTAAATAACTGACATCTGAAAAAATATGACATGTGGGTTAACCTTCATGAGACAGTCAGGTGGACAGCTACCAAACAAGAAAAAAAAAGACACATGCATGTACAAAAATGTAGAGGTCAACATTGGGTCTTCAAGATTCTACTGACAAAATGAAATATGCCAAGCCCATGCTCTTAATTTAAATCACAATGAGTCTTAAACAAAAGAAATATTGATCTGAAACCCTCAGACATACTTTTTCTCAAGTCCAGCAAATAAATGTACTTCCCAGTGCCTATAGGATATATCACCCTGCTAGGTCACCTGGTAATTCTCATACATCACAAAGAATGCTCTGCTATTCAAAGGCTTTTTTTTTAACTTAAGTGTCATATACTTCCAGTTTGTCTTTTTGTTGTTTTTCCATTTTTCAAGGTGATGTCAGTTCTTCATGTACTTGTGAGTTTTTAATGTAGCCATCAAGTTTCTTCCACCTCTTTTTAAAATTTTGAGAATTCGTATCATGTAAGTACATTGTTCAGAAAAAATAAAGGCAGATTTTGTCAGCAACCTAGCAACACAAACAAATCAAGACATGTAGAGATCAGCATAAGATCTAAGCTGATAGACAACTTTCTATATCATATATTTAATAAGTATTTCATGGAAATTGCACAAGGATTACACCATTAAAATTCTGTGTTCTTTATATCATGCTTTTAAAAAAAATAGTTATTTTGTTACTTGCAGTATATGAGAATATGATTTGACTTAATTTGAGAGAAAAATGTTTGAAATGATACATTGAACCTGTTATCTTAGATCACAGTGCCCTACATATTTAGCTCTGGGTGTAATACTATCATTAACCTGCAAAATTGTTGATGACATTTATGATTTAGCGGAATTTCAACATTATTAAGTCGCATGTTGACATAAGCATCGCTGCAAGCTTTATATTGCAGACATCATGTTCTTCTGTATTTTTTATTCATGGTACGTCTAATGATCTGATATCTCATACCTCTGTGTAATTATAGTAATTTTAAAATGTCATATCTATAAATCTGAACACAAAGCAAAACAAAATGACCTCATTATCAATAATTTAAGAAGAAGTTGGTGTAATTTTTTTTCTGTTTTACAAGTAAAAAATTATCATATATATATATATATATTTCTCTAATTATACCCCATGCAAATTTTTGCGAAGGGTATAATGTTTTTGACCCGTCTGTCTGTCCGTCCGTCTGTCCATCCGTCCATCCGTCAGTCCTGTTTCTTGTCATCGCAACTCCTCTCAAACCACACAACAGAATTTCACGAAACCTTTTCAGATAATAAGGACATACCATGTAGTTGTGCATATCGACAGGAAATTACGATTCAATTTTTTTTCTAGGAGTTACGCCCCTTTGAACTTATTTGCTTTAATGTACTACTGCAACAGTTTGTCATCTCAACTCCTCTGAAACCACAGAACAGAATTTCATGAAACCTTTCAGATAATAAGGACATACTATGTAGTTGTGCATATCGGCAGGAAACTACGATTCAATTTTTTTTCTAGGAGTTACGCCCCTTTGAACTTATTTGCTTTAATGTACTACTGCAACAGTTTGTCATCTCAACTCCTCTGAAACCACAAAACAGAATTTCATGAAACCTTTTCAGATAATAACTAAGGACATACTATGAAGATGTGCATATCTACAGGAAATTACTATTCAATTTTTTTTCTAGGAGTTACGCCCCTTTGAACTTATTTGCTTTAAAATACTACTGCAACAGTTTGTCATTGCAACTCCTCTGAAACCACACAACAGAATTTCATGAAACTTTGTATATAATAAGGACATACTACGTACGTAGATGTGCATATCGACAGGAAATTATGATTCCATTTTTTTTTCTTATACAATTTTTTTTTCTTACTGTTATTTTATTTCTCCAGTGACAATGTGGGGGATGTGGGGTATGTGAGCGCGCTCACTAAGGTTCTTTAATTCTTACTCAATTTATCCCTTTCATGACCTGTTGATTATTTTTATTTCATCAACATTTGGTTCATTTGATGTCAGTTCTCCATTGGTCAAAATTCATTTTGACATCAAATTTTCTTGCTTTCCTCTGAAATTCCTATTGTGACGTCATAACAAATTCCTGATGACATCACATAGAAAGAACACATCTTTTTGCAGGTCTTTCGAAAAGAAGGATTAAGATTGTCTGCATATCGTCTAAAATTCATTAGAGAAACAGATTCCACCACCATATCTTGTGCAATACGATATTTATCCACTCTCAACAGTTAAATTTTAAATATTTTAAACGCTCGGCAAGCCTTCACGTTTTTACTTTGAAAATTTAACCGTCTCCAGTGGATAAATATCGTATCACACTCGATGCAGAGGTAGAATCTATATATATAGAGAGAGGAATTGGGAGCTATATATATGTCAAAAAATGTTCATTGTGAAACTGATCACAGTTAATCTGTCTTTTGAAATATTAAAACTGCTTTTCCTTATCTTAAATTGCTAAATATGGTCTTAAATATTTCAATTATAATTATCATAATGTACATGTATCAGCCGTTTATGTGGAACTCTTCTCCTGGCATTTTACAATTTCTCTTTTCTTAGTGAGAAGATTTTTATTAACCCTATATAATGTGGAAATGGGGGGAAATGAGCCCCTTTTTGGATTAATGAAATGTAAAACATAGATATGACATATACTTTCTTTTTTGACCTGGAAAGACCTGAAAATAAATAACTTTGCACAAGACAGATCAAATGAAAATAAATATTCTGTAACACTGTAACACATAATGCAGGAAACAAATGTGTAGCAATAGATAAAAATAAATGATCAATTCGAAAAAAAATTCCTCACAATATGCATTTGGTTTGTTCAAAATTGTACTTCATATACAAATACATGTATGTTAAAGATTATTGTCTAAAGGCATTATTACCAGTAGATTGTTGTACTCTTAGACAGGGGATGAAAATTTTAACAATGGAGGAACTTTCACCATGACAAAAAACGTTTCTACTGTGTGGCGTAATAGAAAGTATTTCATTCCTCCATTTCTATATAACATGTGTAAGGAATGGTGAACAAACTGATATACTGCTTTTTATATCTATTTCATTATAGAATAACCAATATTTTCATTACCCGTAATTGTCATATGTAACAATTCCAATGTCAAGTCTGCATGGCTCCCCCTTAGTCAAGAATGACCACAAGCTGTCCTTGAGGTTCCCAAGTCATGTTCTTGCTATTTTGGTAATTTAAGTTATATTAGATTTCAATTTACATACATATAGTTACATATCATGTCTCCCTTAATGACACATGTTAAAAAACTGTCAGTTTTTTAAATAAAAACAGATAGCGTTAAGTTATAAATACCATTAATTTTGAAATTTGGAAATAAAACTTTTAAAAAAATTTTAAGTTTCATAAATATGTAAAATAGATGAACAAGGATCTTATACAATAAATTTTTAAACCAAAAGAAAAATTAAAAATTATAAGTCTTCTGGCATTTATGTCTGTTTCAGCTATTTTTAGATGTTCCAACTTAATAGGACATTTATGTAATAGTGCACAAGTCACATCCAATAACATTATCTGTTAAATCAGGCAGAAATATCTGACAGGAAACCAGAACTGTTAATTTATGTACTGTATGAACTTCTAACCTAATAAACACTTTAGCTATTGATACAGAATATGGACAGGAGGCCTAGCAGCTTTTTAAAAAGAGGTTTAATTTAATGTGAAATATCCAAAAATGTTGCATTTTATATGCAGAAAAAGTAATATATATATGCATATTTGTTTTTGAAGGTAAAATATTAGTGTCATTGTTTTTTGACATAATTAATATGGATGTCAATCAAAAGACTTTTTATCAAGATCTTTAAAAATGAATTGAAAAGGTATCTTGACAAGATAACATTACTGTTCAATATTTACTGATGTTTAACTGAATTCTGTCAAACTGAGATGCCTTAATATAATATTGATGTATAAAAACAACAGATGGATATTAGTAAGATTTCATCAAATGACATTTTACCATGTATAATTATTGTATGTGAATAAATGGAGTTCTTAGGTAGACTTAATTGAAACAGCAATCCAACAAAAATCATCAGGGCCATAAAGTATGTGGAGGCAAGTAGGAAATTGCCTCCTATTGCGAGCAAACCAGAAAATTATAAAGATAATAAAAGCAAGAGAGAAAAGAACCACAATAAAAAATTATACAGGAGGATTTGTGGAAGCCTTATGTCCAATATTAATCGTAATAAAAGACATTACTTTAAGTTGTTTGTTTTACAGACCAAGTACAATGTAGGTACATATGTACTATCGCTAGCAAGAATGTAATAATGATCAGTAAACCGCTAACACCTGAATGTCAACTGTAGTAGGGCAAATGCAGCAGCTGAAACTGTGACGCATCTTTTCAGAATAAACATTTTTATCCCACTTGTGTAACACCTTCAAACATTGATCACAGGACCACAACTTCAAACATCTAAAATAAAAACTCCTCATAGATTATAACCAGGCTTTAAATTTTGTACGTCAGACACATTTTCAAACATATTTAGTATACACAAGACTCATCAGTGACACTCAAATCATAAAGTTAAAATGCTAAAAGTACAAAGTTAAAGAGCATCCAGAATAAAAAATTTCCCATACGGTTGAAAATAAAGCTGATGCCATATGTGGAGCAGGATCTGATTACCCTTCCAGAGCACCTGAGATTACCCCCAGTTTTTGGTGGGGTTCGTGTTGCTCAGTCTTTAGTTTTCTATGTTGTGTTTTGCATTTTATGTACTGTTGTTTGTTTGTCTTTTTCTTTTTAGCCATGGTGTTGTCAGTTTATTTTCGACTCCACTTGTTAGTTTGAATGTCCCATGCCTCTATTCTATTACTGGGGTAGAAAAACAACAGATTTGCAATGAAATGGATTCTATTTATTTCAACAATATTTCCAGAGATATTTTAGACTTTCATAGTTGTTGAATTTCAAAATAGCATTCCATAGCCCAAGGCCTTACCCCAAGAGATTCACAAAATAATTTTTAGACATGACATCAAAATGTTCCATATAATAAATATTCCCACAGTTCCTTTTATAAATTTGTGGAATATGTGAATTTTCATATATGGCATTTCTTTAATTGTTGAAAACTCATCTTGGTGTGGTAATCAGAATAATCATTATTTCCAGATCAAGTTGTAGGTGTTAATAATAAATTCATGTAGTTTAAGACAATATCGAATTCCATCCCATATTTTTCTCCATTTTTCAGTCATGATACACTGGAATGATACATGTATATATATGAATAAATGGAATCAAATTATATTGTGGGAGGAAAGTGTGACATGCATATCTTACTTTTCTCTAGCTTACACAATACTTTGTTATGTAACTTACTCATTAAGGGGGAAGTAACTCTCATATGATGCAATAAATCATTTAATTAAAAGATCATTATATAATTTATAGATTAGGGTATAAATTAAGAGTGGATTTCTGTAATATTGCCAGACAGTTACAGGTTTTGTATTTTTTAAGTCAGTTTTATCCAGATTTTCATAATCTCAACATTGCAAAAGAAGATCAAAAATAGATCCATATTAATACTGAATTATGTGTAAGTATTTTATAAAATACAAACAGAAATTGCTGAGCATGCAGAATATAATTTCTTTGATGTCAGAGGTTCACTGTTACTTCCTGATATTGATTGCATTATATATCTCATATTGATTAGATTCTACAGATTTCTAGTTGCTAATGGGCTCTAACTGCATATCTGTACCGTACCTGATGCGGCATGTTTGTACATGTTTTGGTATTCTATTTATCGAAAACTGTACTTAGTCCGTCAGTAATAACAAGATTACCTGTACTGGCTGCACATCTTGGCTAGTGTACCTATTTATATAGACTACAAAGAGTTTCTATGTAGAGTGGGTTAGTAGGTAAATGTTCGACCAGTCATTTAAAGAGGTTGTAGTGCTATAAAAATGGAATTATCAAAAATGTGTTAAATAGAAAGCTATATAAGTATAATAACTGAGACTATTGAAAAGGAAATACTTTGTAATACTACACCAATCAATAAAAAGATTTGTATATTTCTGTTTGAATGAATACAAAGGTTGATTTGACTAGGTAGTTATCAGACTGAAATTTATACATATATTTGTAAACATTATGTCATGAAATGTACGTTTGTCTGTAAGTTGTCTATTGCAACATCTGCTATTAGTAGTGCAGGTACATGTGTATATTTTTAAATCATAGTTTACTGAATGAGCAGGAATAAATTTATTAATATCTTTTTGATCCTGTTTTTCACAAATTTTGTAACAGCAGGCTGAATTGTATAGTTGATTGTTGTTAAGCTTCAATAAATGTCTGGTTCCAGTTATTTTATGCATATTCAAGCTGGTGAATTGTATTGAAAATACAGATGAACCCAGTATCATAAAAGCAATTCTTTTCAGCCAGTAATAACGTAGAAATAATACTTAAAAAAACAAGGAGGAATTGTATATATATTTGAAAATATCAGATTTATTTGTACAAGCTTTAGAAACAGAAAGAAAAGCAAGACTTTTTGAGCTTTTCTCCTGTTTCTTACATGTAGCGAGTACTAAAAAGATTTTTAATTACCTACAATTTACGTATTTCAATTTTTTTTTATCTTGCAATTTAACATTAACGCTTGAATGACATCTACATTCATCACTAAAACCTGGACCGCTATGAGGACCCCAAATCGAAATTGAAATGTGATGTAAACAGTAATTGGAATATAACTGTTGCCTACAACAGAAGCAGGATACCAGGAGACTGTAAAAGTATTGTCGTTTATTGCTTCATCTTATCTGCACACCTGTATTTGTATACTTAAATGTACTTTAGTAGAAAGGTCTGTTGCGTGATAAATACTTGTATGCTATACATGTATGAAAGCTGCTATATTAAATATAAATTTTACAAATCATTTTGATGGATTTGTAAATGATGGCATCAAAGTGAAATTTACATGCAGGTGTAGGAGTAACAATATATTTTTATTTATTGAAAGCAAAAAATGTCAAGGTTATTCATTTTAATTTATTACTAAACTAGAGTTTGAAAAAAGCTATGATCTCTCCTGCTGGCATGAACCAGGCAAATTTATTCTAAATCCCTTATATGATATCAATAGTAACTTGACCACAACAACATCATTATATTAAACACAATAGATAGATGATTTTTAAGGCCTGTTTATTTCTACAAAAGTTCCCCACCTGTCCAGTTAAATACATGTATATATTATTGTATTTCTATCCCAAGTCCATACGGGAATGGTACAAAGCAAAAGTGACCGGTTTAGTAGTGGTGCACTGATCATGTTAAACATGGAATAATTGGTTACAATAGAAATTCACAAAGTGATGATTGATTTCAAAGTCCAATAATTATATATAAGGAAGATTTTTTGGGGCTTTTTTATGTAGAAAAAATTATATTAGACAAAATATCGCAATGGAAAAGTTATATAGAAGCCAATCTGAGATTTAGTTGAAACAACACGTTTGCTTATGAAAAGTTTTCATTATTCAAGTAAAAGGATTAAATTTATTGGAATCAGATGTTTGGCCATTAGCGTTCTTCTGTTTCTGTGTTTTCTCTTTCAACTAGATAGATCAGTCACTTTTCACAAGTGATTTGATATACTTGAAATGATTACTTGTATTATCTTTTCGAATGTTAATTTCTACACCAGAATTTAAAATTATTGATTTAGTTCCAAAAGGCAGCTGCAGGTTAAAACTTAATGGTTTTCTTGTGTTCCTTCAATTGGTATATTTGCTTGTTCATATTTAGCAAGCATTTTTTAGAACTCAAATATATATACATGTATATATAACTTGCTCAAATTTAGCCCAACAATGTTAGATCTTCAAATTTGCGTTAGTAAATTTTTGTTCTTCCCGCAGCAGGATTCAAACCCTTGCTTCTGTGACATAGTGGCAACACCGCCTGCACAGTGTCCGCCCTAGACCACTCGACCACCTAGGCTAAATCTATATGTAGAACTACAATATACAAATGCCACTAGTCAGCTAGGCTAATAAGACATGATTTTAGAAGGTTTCATCTTCTTAACTTAAGCTTATTTCGTCGCTTGGTCTTTCCAGTCTATTGTTCTTTAACATTTAAGACAAGAAGGCAAACATAAGTTATCTCAATTCAATGCTTACATATTTTAGTTTGTATGTATACACATGCAGTAAAAGGTGCTTTCTTTATAACTGCATTGAGATTTGCTGACTGATATATTACACAACGTATGTCATATTATATAATGGAAATCTACTCGCAAATCTAAAGTTATTATAACAAATCAATAAGAGTGATTGTAATCAGAGCCCAATGTAGTAGTTAAATAAAATTGATGTTTCGACACCACTAATTTTTGTCCGACCTACCTACGTAGATTTAGACATGTAACACGTTCAGTCAGGGCAAACCGATTTTTAGTGTTGTCTGACGTAGTTTATTGACAGTTGTTGATGTAAGATGTAGTATGATGTCCAGCTTGAAGGACTTATATTGTCTGCTTCTTCAAACCACCAGACAGTATAAAAATTGTCCTTCACAGCATTAATTTATATCTAAGTCACAAGAGCAATAGAATACACAGACAAAATTATAAGTATACTGCACAACAAAGTCACCCAGCTGTTAGTCAAGAAACTGTTGAAAACCTTTAAATTTGGCAGGAAAGTAGGGACACAATCATGACAATCACTGTCTCCTCCAGAAATTTCACAAAGAAATATGGCATAAATGAAATTATCAAAGTCTATTGTTGCTAAAATTTATCAACAAAATTTTATAAGAAATCCTGTCAGATTATTTTATTTCTAATCAAAGCTGCCTTTGTATCTGGTTATTAATTATAATATCAGGGCACCCTGATGTTATAAAGTTCTTCAAAGAAGCTTGCCAATATTTTGTCAAATTGACAACACAGTTTTACAATAGAAATTTTTATCTGCATGAATAATAATCCTGATAAAATCAAATTCAAATTGAAAAAAAAGGTTAAAATATCAAAAATAAAAGCAAAGGAATACTAAGATTCTTAGGTTCAAATTGTGTAGTCCACAGTACCAGTCTTTCAAATTTTTTAGCCTCATAATAGGACAGAAAGGACAATAAACTTTAAAATCTACAGGCCCAGAGCTCAATTTTTAAAAATCTTTAGTTAGATATTGTTGGCCTGTAGAGATGATTTTTTCAGGCCTGAAAGCAATTTTACAAGCCTGGGCTTCTAGGCCTGTGGTTATGGGTGAGGAGGACTGATTTAGAGTTGTTATCTCTGTCCTATATTTTGGAAATACTACAATATTCAAGTAACTTGTAAACATGTACAGAATTATATACGTCTACAAGATTATTAAAGCATTTTTCCAGTTTATAGTAGAAAGAGATTCATATATCAAAGGTAATGTATTCAATTACAACATGTTATCATTCATTTTCTGTTTCAAGCAAAGGACCTTACAATATATTAATAGTATAATTTTGACCTTTATATGCTACAGAAATAGAATTTTTTTTGGAGAGTTTAGTGACATATTTATTATAGTACACCACTTTACTCTCAGATCTCAAGTCTTAATAATATTACTTTGATTTCTGGAATATTAATACAGAACTGTTCTAGAATGGAATTGTCAGTTCCTGTAGGTTACACGAGTGCAATTATTTGTAAAGCATTTTCTATAGGGCATCAGCGGTGTTCAAAATATTCTCTTGTAAAAATAAACATACTATATATAAAAGGGTAGCAATTCCTGTTACTTGAAATGTAAGCTTATTTCACATTTTTGTATTTTTAGCTCAAAGAGGGATATTAATTATGCAGCATAAAGATGTTCTTAAATGCAGTTGAAAAAGATACTAATTTCTGCTCTTTATGGGAAAGTCAAATTTATATTGGTTACTTAGTAATACTGGTAGAATAAATACATTTTCGACATTGTGTTAAATATTAATCTAATTTTATGGAATTTTAAAAACTAAAGGGATAAGCTTTCAATTAGAAATAATTCCAACCCTGTACCATCCAATAAGTATTTTGTTCTGAGTACCATCTTTGTAAAAAAATAATTGAGCTCTTATATTCTGTAGAGGAAATTCTACTTTAGTATTGTACTGATTATCTTAGAGGATAGGTTATCTATAATTGGAAAGTTTAAGATGCTAATGCTATGCAGTGTTTGTTTTGCTTATTGTTGAAGGCTGTACAGTGACCATATACGTCATTTGGTCTATGGTAGAGAGTAGTCTCAAGGACAATCATACCATATCTTCTTATTTTTACAATCAGTGATTATGTTCCAAAAAAATGGAAATTATTGAAATTTGATGTAAAGGGTCAAAGTTTAGTTATTTGAACTTTGATTTCGAGTTTCATTTTTTATAATTATATTGTTTGTAAATAATTATCTTTAAAGGACAACCTAATGTTTATAATAAAAATACAGAATAAAAGTCTTAACTTTATTTATAAATTTTAGTTCTATTGAAAAAATATTATACATTACAAACATGTTACACATAAAATGAAATGCCTCTGATTATTCACTTAAATAATTGCCTATGTTTTTGTGTGATTGATCAGCAGTACCTATTTATAACTTAATTGGAACATTCCTGTAATTAGAACATGCATTTTTTTTTTTATAATACCTTGAATTAGTTTGAGAAAAAAAATCTATAATTTAACACATGGCAGCAGTTTTGCTATATATTTGAAATCAGTAATAAAAAAAAATCACAAACAATCCCTTGGAATTTTCATCTAGTCCTATTGAATAGGCTTTTCGACACAAAATGATGCAGATATTTTTCTATTCAATTGTCATAATTAAATTGCAAAGAGCAGGAAATATTTAATTCCCCCTGAATTTGCTTCATATAGTGCAGCATTCTATACAAGTTATACAAGGTTACAAGCGTGCAATAATTTGTTTGTATTTTACCCCAAGATGGTACTCAGAATATAATCTTGGACGGCTTCTTTGGCTGTTATGAAATTCTGACATTTCTAGTAACAAGAACTGCTACCCATTTTTGTCGAGCCTGGGCCTAATCTGTCGCAGAAAGTTCGACATAGGGAAAGTGATCCGGCGGCAGCAGCGGCCTTAACATACTTCTTAAAAGCTTAATATTTCAGAATGTAGAAGACCTGGATCCTTCATACTTTGTATATAGATGCCTTATGTTATGAAGTTTCAGTCTGTCATATGTCCATTGTCCTTGACCTCATTTTCATGATTCAGTGACTACTTGAAAAAAAGTTGAAGATTTTTAGTATTCTTAATTTCTCTCTTACTATGAGTAATAACATATTTGGTATGTGCGTACCTTGCAAGGTCCTCATGCCTGTCAGACAGTTTTCACTTGACCTCATTTCATGGATCAGTGAACAAGGTTAAGTTTTCATGGTCAAGTCCATATCTCAGATACTATAATAGGTCTACTATATTTGGTGTATGGAATGATTGTAAGGTGTACATGTCCAACTGGCAGGTGTCATCTGACCTTGACCTCATTTTCATGGTTCAGTGGTTAAAGTTTAAGTTTTTGTGTTTTTGGTCTGTTTTTCTAATACTGTATGCAATAGATCAACTATATTTAGTATATGAAAATATTTTACGATGTACATGTCAGTCTGGCATGTTTTATTTGAACTTGACCTCATTTTTACGGTTAATTGCTGAATGTTAAGTTTTTGCTTTTTTGGTCTGTTTTTCTAATACAATAAGCAATAGGTCAACTATATTTTGTGTATGGAATGATTGTAAGGTGTGTATGCCTGTCTGGCAATTATCATCTGACCTTGATCTTCCTGGTTAAGTTTGTTTCTTAGATACTATATGCAATAGGTCGACTATGTTTAAAGCAAAGAAATGATTGTAAGGTGTACATGTCTGTCTGGAAGGGTTCATCTGACCTTAACCTCATTTTCATGGTTCATTGATCAATGTTAAGTTTTCCTGATTAAGTTTGTTTCTTAGATACTATGTGCAATAGGTTAACTATGTTTAAAGCATATTTGGTGTATGGAATGATTGTAAGGTGTACATGTATTTCCAGTTTGGTTTATCTGACCTTGACCTCATTTTCTTGGATCATGTTAAATTTATGTGATAGTTGTAGTAAAGCTTTATATTTAGGACTATCAACATAAAATCAATGGTCAGTAAAGAAGGGGAGACATTTTAGCATGTGCACTCTTGTTATACAGTTTGTGTAGTCTTCGAGAAATAAAATGGAACACCACTGGTACCCTATGGAAATGCATTACGAATAATTGCACTCTTGTAACCATTAATTTACAGAATCTACTATCATCAATACTAAATTCTCTACATTAATACTTAGACAACCAGTGGCAAGGTTCCTGGCTCCTTGCAGGGTTTATCTTAAACAATTGTTTTGAGGATCTCAGCCTTCCCTATTTTAAATGTTACTTGATGGAATAGCAAAAGATACACAGAGAAAGTACACAAACAACAGTACAGGAAAACACTTGACTCTATAAAACTGGTATCTCAGATAACAAAAAAAAAAACAAGTACAATCTAAAACAACATAAATTAATGTATGTGATAAATAGCTGAATCGGCCATAAAGCAATTTTATAGGTTGCTTTACTTAGGATTGTAACTGTGTAAAGAAAAAGTATTTGTGTGCAGGTTCATCTTTTTCTTAAGACTTACCTATAAATTGATTTTTTTATGCTCTTCTTGGGGACTTGTGAAAATCAAGAAATACTTAATTAAAGAGAGACATTAATTTAGGACAAACATATTATGTTGATAATTTTCATTAGCATGACCTAATTAAGTTAATTGAAGGCCTGTGGGAAATCTATTACAACACTGGTTCTTCTCTCAATCATTTTCATGTAAATATTAATAATTATTGATAATTATTTGTGATATCTTTGCACTCCATACATCCTATGTAGCATCAAGATTTTTTGCTGTAAACTTGGTGTTGATGTACGGATCTGTAATATCATAAAAAAATGGTTTGAGAAGAGTTCTTATGAAATATTCTATGGCCGAATTAATTTTATACCTTGAAAGGGACAATGGTATTAGATTCGTAATATAAAATTTGTAAATTTATGTTTGTGGTTGTCTGACTTTTTTGGATTTTTGAAGTTTTGAAATTGCTAGTTTAGCAGTTTAATTTTTATTACTCTTTCTTTTAAAATATAACTATATTGAATAGTACCACACGTAAAGTATAAAGGGTGTCTGTAAAACAGGGAATTTTCAAATTTGTTTTTATTATCTAAATAGCATCTGTTTTCTCTCATTGTAGCTCTGTACTGTTGTTATAATTTTTAAAGATTTTTTTGGCATAGATTTTAAAACTTTCTCCTAAGATATTTTTTATTGACCTGGTCCCAATTATCTGCAGATGTGGATGGATCAATGAAATCAGTTTCTGCTCCAGTAGCAGCAGACAGTTGACATGTTTATTACAGACGACCTTCACCTGTTGTCTGCTTACTGTGTCAGCATGGTGATTACCTGGATTTTGTTTGATCTGCTGTGGGAGTACAATCTGAAATGAGATGTGGATGAAAAGTAAAGATATTGTACAAACACTATTACCCTGGTATACATGCATTTTTATGTTTTATCCTAAACGAAATTAATGGCTAATGTCTATACTTTTGTCACCTTTGAAACATCATTTTGTTTTAAAAAATGTAATACATAATGACATAATTTCCAAAAAGAGAAATTCTCCAATAAACAAATGTATATGCTCATGTGCTCAAAGTAAGTAAATATGACAAATATTTTTTTTCCAGTAAGATTTGAAGTGTGTTAATAATTTATGATTTTCCTTACCTTGTACACTTGCCCTATAAAAGGTAAAAGTTAGAAGCAAAAATCAGTAATTATTGGTTATATATTTTAAAGTTTTCAAAATTGTGAAACTAGGTTACAATTGTATTTAAGAAGATGACTATACAGTGAGTTTTATAAAAATTTATGTATCATTTTCACATTCTTAAACTTTGTGGCAAAGAAGAAAAGGATTGAATTTTAAACATAATGGATTATAATAACGATACAGCATATAAATGTTATGAAGAAAAGGAGATGTGTGGTAAATATTAATAAAGACAACTTACATTTTCAACATAAAAAGACATATATATATATAATAGATAAATTAGATTTTTTATTCATTACATATTAATCTGTGCATCCTACAATACACATTAAACTTAAATTTGCCGATCCACTTAATGGTGAGTGCAGTTGCACTATTACTGCTATTTTCAAATACTTATACATGTACAGTACAGAACTTTCAAAACACTTAGAGAATGCTTATTATAGCACATGTCTCGAAAACACTATCTGGTGCATTTATTTCCCTGAAATGTCACAAAAACATTTTCATTTCCTTTTGTGGTAATGACGTTAGTAGAATAGCCTTTGTTGGATGGCTACGTGATGTCATTTAGTATTAGATCGATAAAAGTTTTAACAATTTCACAAATATATTTAATTGTATTTCAACAAACTGTAAGCAATACTTAAATCAATAGGAAATAATAAGGGATAATCGAGTCTGAATGTTCATAATTACATTTTGTGCATATTTCCAGAAGCAATTACTGCAGACAAATGTATTAAGGTTTAAGGTTTGTTCATGTTTGTTCCTAATAATTTGACTTAAATATCAGTTGCAACAAGCATATTTATTAGGGGGCCAGCTGAAGCCCGCCTCCAGGTGCGGGATTTTCTTGCTGTGTTGAAGACCCATTGGTGGCCTTCAGCTGTTTTCTGATCTTTGGTCAGGTTGTTGTCTCTTTGACACATTCCCCATTTCCATTCTCAATTTTATTTTATATTTATGATTGAAGTTTGTCTTTCATAGTTGTTGATGTACATGTAACAAATACATGTTTGAATTTACATGTATTGCATTATATTTCTAATTTTGACATGTTCGTAGCTTTTTGACTAATTTATTTGGCTTGATATTAAATTTGTGAATGAGATTTTTAGGAATTAATGACTGGTATCCAGAACTTCCAATTTTTTTTATCAGTTGAGTTGATAGTCATTAGGGGTAAAACAATTATGGATTATTTAAATTTATCCAATTTTAAGCCAATCCTATTATAGTAAAGGGGTTTTCAGTCTGTGGATTCTTCCGTTCATCTATATGTCATATGTATGTGGTTGAATGATTGGTTAAGATTTTTGTGGTCACATAAATTTGTAACTTTTTTAGCATAGAAAATATATGCCATATTACGTGTACGGTTTTGACCCAGATCTGGCAACCCACTGAATATAGAAATTTAATAAAGCAAGAAGGGTCATGGTGTCCAAAGAACACACTTTCTTTTTATACAATTAGTTTTTTGAAATCACATTGTTTTTCGGAAGGACAGTGCATTTTTTTTTTAAAGATAAACAGATGTAAGAGACACTTCCTGGTCTGAAACATACTTCAAACATTACTAATTACTTCATCCTGGAAATATTAGATATAATTTTTACATTTCTTTGTTATTTGTTGGTTGTGGTAAGAGTTTTAATCCTCTTTATATGAAAAGACAAAAGCACTTGTGGTTTCTATTCGTTCATAATAAATATGCTCACAGCTTGTGGGATGTTAGATTTAGTTGAGACAGTCCATAATAGCAGAATGCTGTAAGTTGTTGATGCTGTGTATTTATCAAAAAATTGTAATCTTAAGGGAAGATTTTCCAGACAGTAATTTACATCTTAAGGCTTTAGACAATGTTTATAGCTCTTAAAATGATACAAGTTAATTGTTAGGGACTTATGTATTTTGTAATAATTTAACCGTGTTTTTAATTTTGAACTGAAATATTCATGTCATATATAAGGTATTTGAGGTCTGAAGCATTACCTCTTAAGTATTGCTTAGAAATAATGAATAAAGAACAGTGAATTTATTGAGAGAGTTACATGAAAAAGTAATTCACTTAATGACAAACTATAGAGAGAGAGAGTAAACCTGTGAAAACTGATGAAGGAAAAATTCTGAAGAGAGGAAAAAAATATGAAAATACTGTTTTATGAAACAGCTGACTTTTTAAGCTTTTAAAGTTGTAAAGTGGAATTATAGCAAAAGACAAATATAAATTGTTGGATTTTGTTATTATTGTGCCTTTTATTCTATATTTATCTGGTATAGTATACATATTACATTTTTCTGAAAGGGACACCTTACAATGTAAATAGAGTAGCAAAAAATTGATTTTATCATTTCTGGATTTTTTCTTTCTTGAAGTAATAATGTTTGACTGCAACTTATGATGAGTCTGAAAAATCACCAATGACATTAGACACAGTTTACATTATATCCAATAAATTAAACTTTGTAAAACATGTACATGTAAAACAAGAGAACATGATGAAAATGTAAAGAAAATATTCATCCTTCAAATTAAATGGCAAAAATGTATTTATTTAGTGCTTAACAGAAGATTACTGATTACATTTTGCAGCTGACACCTCAGAAAGTAAGATGTATGATCTATTAGTGTCCAGGGGCTCTTTTCACAAAAAATCTTATGTTCATATAAATTGATTGTAAGTTATACTAAATGTTCCTGACTTTTTCTCTAATATTTAATTGTGAAATTAGTTGCAGGGTTATTGTTATCAAGTAGGAAGTATAGAATGTATTCAGTTGTTTATGTAATATGGAGGACAGATGTATCGTGATATCATATTGATAAAATATGATGTTAAAATGATAAATAGTTCATTGTTTTATGATTTAGATTAAATAAGGAAGTTATTTAGGAGTTGTTGTCTGCCATTTATATGTACATAAAGGGTTGTTTTCAGTTTAATCGATTGTTGAGGTTTTAAAATTTCAACCTCTGATATCATATACCGGGTATATATATATTATTTTGATAAATAACTTATCTACTTAGTTTCAATTTGATATTCAAAAAGGATGTTGAGTTCCAACTGGTTTGTAATTCTATCTCCGACTCTTTTGCAAGATATGAATTTATGGTTTCAGAACTAAGAATAAAGCATTTAAAGTGTACTGGGTAATATTTTCAAAAGCGTACACCAAGATGTTATGATAACGTTGTTATAACATCCTATAAAATAATGGCTACCCAAACAATCACATTTTTCATTTTGATGTACAAATAATCGAATTATTAAATCTTAGAACCTTCAGATTCTAAAAAGGAGAATGAGCTGGTTTTGGCGGGAATTTAGGTTCAGTTCATGCTTACTTCTGTATAAGTTGACCATCAAGGGTTATTCCAGGATTGTAATTGTTGTCACCAGTTTGATTTTCTATAAATGTCAGCAACTTATTGCCTGTCTACATGGTCTATCTCTTTCATCTTTACTAATTTTAATTTTATTTTTTAGGACAATCACAGAGGAAAAAGTCCAGAAACAGTTAGGTCTATCATGCCTTGATCTCATTACAGTGAAAAGAAATGGTGATTCATGGTAAGTCTATTGATTGATTGATTGGTGTTTAACGCCACTTTCAACACTATTGTGCTATTTCATGTCGGTCAGTTTTTATTGGTGCAGGAAGCCAGAGTCCCGGGAGAAAACCACCAACCTTTGGTAGGAAAACTGACAATCCTAGTCAATTAAAATTAGAGTCAAGTGCACCCGCATGAGCCGGGCTCGAACTGTAAGTTTATTGATATCTAAGGCATAAAAAAATGTACTTTACTTCAACTTAAAAACTTATTTTCTACCTTTTTTAGACTAGAGCTTGTATATACACTTGTGTATTGTTGAATACTGTTTGTTGACCTCTAGAGGTCTTTTGGTTATTTGTGTCATTGGTTTGCTGTCTCATTAACATATACTATTGAGTTTAAAGAGACACAAACTTTTTATAATTTTTATAATATCTTTTTCAACATTTGATCTACATGTATCTTGTCTGACCCTAATGTTTGAGTGTCATGCACACTTTGTCACATGTAGTCTTTGTGGTTACTCTACCGAAAAATCGTCACCTGTTTTCTATGTTTACAGTTGTTGTGATTGAATTTAAAATTTTCTTTTTTGTTACGTGTTTGTTAATTTTATGCCTGAGTTAAATTTGAATAACATCTGTAGTCATTGTCACCCTTCTTTATTTACAGCTTTACAGATGATATGGGGAACGACAGTTGTTCCGATCTGCTTACACCAGATGCTTCTCGCTCGTGCACGCCGCTGTCTGTTGCAGGAAGTTGTGTGTCTAGTCAAATCAGTAAGGACTCTCGGACCCCTGATGTCCAAGAGAGTTGCAAAGAGACCCCTTCTCTATGTAAATGGAAAAACTGTGATATTTCTTTAGATTCTTGTCGTCTTATGGACCACTTAAAACATTGCCATGTAGAACAACAAACGGGTGAAAAATTTCATTGTCTGTGGGAGGGATGCAAAGTTTACAATCAATATTCTAGTTCTAAATCTTGGTTAGATAGACATATTCTGACACACAGTGGTGACAAACCATTTAAATGTATATTTGATGGCTGTTACTTAAGGTTCACATCTCAGAAAGCACTGGAACGTCATGTAAATACCCATTTCAATGCATTACAGCACACTAGCCAGAAACCATCAAAACCTCGGGAAGACACACCAACCAAACAGTATAGAAAAGAAGGGTTAAAAGAAAAAGACCTCTAGGTGAGTAAATGTTGTGACAATGAGGTTTGTGTCAGACTTTTAATATTAATTTTGTGGAAGTATAAAAAAGAGTGGATTTGGAAGTTAAGTTTAGCAACAAGCCTAACAACATACTGTAAAATACCTCCTCAAAAAATTCAGGAGATTATATTTTCAATAGTGTTCACGCCAAAAAAAAAAGGGCTTGTGTTTAAGGTTTCCTACTAAAGAGAAAAAGGGTATATTTTTTCCCTCAATTTTAGTATGTGGAGATTGCAATTTAATTATATAATTTTTTTGGCTGTTTTGATAATACTGAGTCTTCCATTGACACCAGGATCTAATAATCTAGAAATCTATGATAGGTAGTTTTGTCTCTGTGTCGTTCACAAAATTTAAATAATGTTGAAAGCTGTCCGATGTAAGAAATAAACAAACAAATAATGACGGAGACGGAGGAAGTGACAAATATGTATACCTTGTGAACATTTTAGAATTCAAGAAATCATATCTATATTTTCAGTTTTAATTAGTTTCATGAGTTTTTCTTCATACTCCTTTGGGGGGATGGAGTGCTTATAAATATAGCAGTTTGAAACTTTGCAAGAAGCAGTTATTTTTGTTTGTTTGCATGAAACAGTTGAAAGTTGAGCTAAATTAATTTTAATCTGTAACCTTTTCATAAACAATAAAGCTGAAGAACAAATGTTTTAAAATCAATGTCAGGTTGACCAAAGATTCATAGATTAATTTAGGAATAATATTTATCAACAATTTTTAAGATAAAGCATCATATTTTTGCCAGCTCTGATATAAACCCAGCCAATTATATTTAAACTGATTTTAGGACTTTTTATTTTTATCGCCACCTGGTAATTATTTTTAAAAATTCTTCAGATAAAAATTGTGAATACAGAACTGAGAAGGGGTTTAAATCCAAATTAAATTAAATGAAAAAAAATTGAAGTTCATTATTAAAATGATTCAGACTTCCGGAGAGGTTTAAAATGTCATTGAATTTGGATTTAAGTGGTCGTTGGAGGAATTAAGTTAGCCAAGGGGCATAAAAGAAGAAAAGTTGTGACTGATGCAGATTTTCCAAAGAAATAGATTGTTTTCTTAACACAATAGTCCTTCCCTGAAGGCAAATAGATTTCGAGTAATATGATTTTTCTGCATGAATTAAGTAAGCATATGTTTTTGTTGGGAAAAGGTTGATTTTGATGAAAATCAGTCAGTGCATTTTACATTGGTCATTGATCAAATATTAAATGCCTTATCTAAATACGATCAAATAAAAATAACCACAAAATATAGAAATTAGTGAATATGAATAAGCATACCGGAAAGTAGTTAATATTTATTTATCTGTGATGTTGAGAATTTTAATACTCATATATTTTCTATGTGCAGACTTGTAAAATATTTTGATAGTGTATACAGTGGAAATACTCTGATTAATTTGTGTTTTGATATTTTTAAGTGACACTTGTGGTTAGCCTACATAATTTTTTTTAACTTTTTTTACCTTTCATATTAAATGTGACACATTTTCATTAGCATACATGAGAGAGCGATTGAACATTGTAGACTTTTATTTCCACGGGAAGGAAATATAACTTCTTTTCAATCAAACTTTTTTCTATTTTTATAATAGAAGAGAGGCAGAAGGTACCAATGGGATATTCAAAACTCATAAGCAAATGACTACATAATGACGCCAATGCAAGAAAAGAAAAAAGGCAAAAATACATTGTTATTCAAAAGTTGTTTTTTTTCAATGAAGAATAAACTAGCAGAATGAAATTTTTTTTTTTTAATTTCTTTTAATTCGTGGATAGATATTATCTACGATATTAAAACTACAACATAATTTTAACCTACAAAGAAACTTCATATCATATACTAGTAAATACAAAAATTATTCCCATGAAATCAAATTCACAGACAAAACCTTAAAGTTATAAATTAAACCCACAAAAATTAAAGTTTCTACAGTATATATATGTGTCCTTTGAACTCATTACCCAGATTTCACTTTGTTAATCATTTATCTAATTAAATTTCTGCGTTCTTGAGGTCAAGTTCAAGATAGTTCTACTTTTCTAATTGTTTTCATGACTTAGTAGGAAATAATTTGCCAGTAAAAATCTCAAGAAATTGAATGATTTGTATTTGTTGTGGTTGACTTGTATTTTGTGTCTAGCATTACTTAGTACCCCACACCTTGTCAGGTTATTATATTTGTCAAAGAAAGTTGATCATTAGTCATAAGGATTCATCAAGGCTCATATTAATTAGATTTAGTCAATTTCAAGATGTGTGGCATGTCACCTGTCTACAGGTGGTGTGAAATAAAAGTTTATAGTAGAATATAAAACCTCTTGAAGTTGACTTTTTGGTTTTTTTACATACAACCTTTTTAATATAAATTCTGACTAAATACAACAGATAAGAATCAACATTTTTTTTATGTATTTTTGTACATTAGGTTGACCTGTGCTGATAATGCATGAAATATTTGCCTACGAACTTTAAACAAACAATCAATCTCACCCATCATTGGCAGAGTGGCCAATACATGAACACTACTTCTAGATTGTCCTTTATGGCTACCCTGTGGAGTGAACCTATCGTTTCTTTTCTTTCATCATAAGGCTTGCAATACACTGGAAAATGAGATAAGCTTTTGTGTGTAATATCTTTTCAAAATCTGATGTTAAATTTAAGTGTGCTTAAGTTGGCTGCCAGGGTGGGCAAGTTGAAAATGACAAAAAATCCACCTTAACAGTAGTGAACATATGAATATATAATTTGTTGATAACACAACCCACAGCTGTGTTTTTCAATGTGCAAATATAACGTGATATAAAAGTAAGCCTGTCAACACTGAGGTTGTGAGTTTGAATCCCGCACGTGGCAGGTGCCCTACAGACTCCAATCTTAATTGACTAGGATTGTTTGTTTTCCTACTGAAGGTCGGTGGTTTGCTTTGGGCGCTGAGGCTTCCTCCACCAATAAAATTGATTATCACGAAATAGCGCTAAAGTACTTAAAGTGGCATTAAACACCAATCAATCAATCAATTAGAAGAAGCTCTGTGACATTCAGCTTTATAACATTCCATTCTTATCCTATTACACTTTTTATTTTAATATGACTTGCTAAAATGATATATCAACAGGGTCCTGAGCTTATCCAATCAATGGTTAACTATGACTGGTTGTAACTATAATTTGAGATCTGTTACATAAAGATTATAATTGGTCACACTTTAGTTATCACAACACAGATTATATTTCTTTCATGTCAACATAGACCTTTTAACAGTTTAATCCTCTTAAAGTCTTTTAAAATGATTCACTAATGAAAATATGGTATACCACATTTCTGTTTTTAGATGAAAAAAAAATATGTGGGAGAACTAATTTCCATTTATAAAAATATATACCGCTACTAGAAATATAAATAATTTAAAGGATTGACAGAAATATTACATAAATGTTCATAGACCACATGTTTTAAAATTTGTATTATATATTAGAGAATCATATTAAAAACCAAATTTCTCTTTTTGACAATTTAATTTTATTATTAATGCACTTTCTGATTAGATGAATTGATATTGGCAATTGATTATTGCATGTCTAAATTAGAAAAAGACATTTTCAATTTGTCATTCTTTAACTTATTGTTTACTTCATTCACAGTACAGTGCAGTGGTTTTCAAAAAGTTAAAGTGACATTGAGAATTAACTTTATGAATTATATTCTACTAATTAAAAGTAAGGGCTAATTTCTGTTCAATGGAGGATTCCAGAGGCAAGGGGCCTTTGCTTGCATCCCGCACTGCTGAAAATTGATTTTTTTAGTTCATTTTCCCCATTTGTTACTGTTTTGCCCCCTTATTTGTCAGTGGACCCTGTGTTCCCCCTTATTAAAAATCCTAGGATGTGATGTCATGAAATTCCTGTCATACTTTCATGACCTTAGTTTGACCCAAATCAGGAACAGTTGAGCCACCTTATAATAGAACAAAACTATCACACAAAATGATATATTGCAAACAAGTGGATAATTCTATTTGAATATGAATAAAGTGAGATTTTTATGCAAGTGCTGGTTAAATAGTCAATAAAAAATATTGAAAATTTTATTATTTTACTGTATTTTCTCTCATTGCATTTAATATGTATACCTGACTGAAAAAAGAAAAATCTTGAACAAAAAGAACGTTGTTTTATTGAAGCACACATTGCAAATTGTAGTAATTTGAGATATGTTCATATTTAGTGCCCATTTGGCCTCAGATTACATGTATATCTTCCTTTTTTTTGGAACATAACATGAGAAACAGGTTTGAATTTGACTAAATAAAAATCCATCTGTTTTAGTTTCCTAAACTAAAAGTAATTATTATCTTCAAACTAGACAATCCATAAAGGTATATATTGTGATGGAATTAGCAAATTACTATGAACAGGATTAACAGAGCAGCATAGTCTTTAAAAATCTAGATCAATGAAACTTTTAACGTTCATTAAAATCTTTCATTAAATTGGACAAAACCAAAGATATCTGATTACTGCCATTTAGGTTTTTATTATGCAGCTGCGGGCTATAGGAAACTTTTATTTCAATGTTGCATGTTTATAGAACATAAGAAAGAAATATGTATACAAGATCTTATCGGCATTCTACATCAGAGGTTAAATGCATTGTCACTTGCAGATACTTTGCTACATGCATGTTTTTTCAAGCCTCACCTACTTAAGTGTGGGGCATTATGTTTTCTAGTATGGGTGTCTGTCAGTATGTTCATCCCTTATCAAATTAAAGTTTTGGTACTATACCATGAAGTTGTGGTCACATTAAACAGAAAGTTCATATTCTTACTATACATGTATGTATATATTCATATTACTATAATTAGGGATTTGACCAAGATTTTACAGTTCAGTGAACATGTGATAATGTGAGGGGGGCATCAGGTGTTCAAAACTTGGAGGGTTGTAAGTTTCTGGAAATTATTTGAGAAATTTATACTAGGTTAGATCACTTTGTATTATATCATATCATATTATATTTATTATATTTTATTTGCTCAATAGACTTGTTAAATATGACATTAATCTGTTGAAACAGAATGAAACATGATATTTGGATTGCAACTTGTTATTTAATTGTTCTGCATCTCCGACAAGATTCAATATCCTTAAAAGGACAAGCAATTGCATTTGAAGATTTCTGTATAAATCATGGTTAGACGTGGAATGAATCCATTTATTTGAATCCATTCCCTGTATTTATTTGATGCATATTAACATGCCATCTTATTAAGGCAGACATTTTTACAGCAGCACAGAAAATGCAATTAGTAAATTACCGACAAATCGTTGACTTTGTCGCGACATAGGCAGAGCATGCTTAACAATAAATCACAATTCTTATTGTAATGTTAATAGTTGATTTTCTACAAGACTGAGCTCTGTATTTGGAATAATATCACTAGAGTACAACGTAATTACGACCTGTATAGTCCATATTCAATGCAGTAGATATGCCCTTGTTGTCCTTGTTTGTGACCGAAAACATTATAATTATAAATCTTAAAACTACGATTTCTTTTAAAGAAAAAATAAGATAAGGCTATAAATCGCGACAGTTAAATGGTATAGTTACGAAGTTAATGAGGTTTTGGATGACAGGAATGGTATTTGAATTATCTATGTGGTAGTGCAATGTTCTTTGTTTTTGTTTAATGTGCAGAAAATTGTAGACCTTGTCTAATTACATTGTTTATACATAATGTTACTTTTGTATTGTGTAATTAATCAAAATTTTCTTTATTTTAATAGTGAAGTCTGGAACAATTTAATAATTTATTAGTTTTAAGATCTGTCTGGAACAATATTAATGAATGTGTGTCTTATGCATGAGTCTTATATATTTGAAAACTGTATCATTTTTAAGACCTTTAAAACAATTTAAAATTGTGTTTGATATTTATAGACTGGCTCCTTGCATAAATAACCATAGACAATAACTCATACAAACTCATGACACTTGTGACATCCTTTTGTATCAAGTATTTTAAAATTAGAACTTAAATGTACATATTTTTGGATCAAATTTCATACTTGTGCAGATTTTTTTTTTTTTGTCAGTTTATTTATGTTTTGAAATCATGAACAGTTTAAAGACCAAAGTTACCATTTGAATATTAATTAAAATAAATATGCAGGTTTCATCCACCTGTTTAAATGAGAGGATTATTTTTATTCCTGTGACTTAAAAGGGAAATAAAATTACCTCTTTTCTGTTCTTCTTTAATGAATAAGAAATATTTGATTTTACTATCGTGAGCTGTTACAGGAAATAGTACTGATTGGATTAAAATAGATGTAAATGTGAACACTTACAAAATAATTTTTACTGGCAAACATAAAAAAAATATAGGTTAATCCTTTAAGAAATAGTTTGTTTGAAATTGAGAACTACCGGTACAAACAAACTTGGGCTTGTTGAGTCACTGTAACTACTTCCATCAGTGAGGTGAACTTCTAATTTAAAAGTCAAGTGTATTTATATATATTCTATAAAATCTGTTTAAAAGTAAAGAAGAAAAAACAGTCTAAATGGAACACTGATAGCCAACAGAACTTAAAATACATATTCTTTTCTTATTATATATAAACTGACCTCCTGTCTTTTCCGAACAAAAAATTCAGTCAAGAAGGAGACAGGTTTGACTGAACTTCAAAGGAAAGAATTACATTATATACTTAGGCAACAGACTACAATTAATTTCTCCTATAAGTTCTTTATAACATTTTGTCTCATTATAAAAATTGCACCAAGTCTTTTTGTCTAATCTTTTGTGTGTGTAGTGTACAGTACTAGTCCAAAATATATCCAACATTCAGAAAGATTGCATTTTTACATCTTACAAATTTAGCCAATACACATGCATACCCCTATGGACAAGTCAAGAGATGTTTCCGAAAACTGTAAATATTACCTTTTTGCACCTGGCCTAATCACTCTGTCCGTATCAAAATCAGTTAAAATACAACATCCAAAAATTTATTTCAGCTCTCTTCTTTCATTTCCACCCCATAAAAACTAAGAAATGAATGAGAAAAGGAAAGAAAAAATTAAAAAAAAACACTTTAACTAAAGGGAACTATATTCGTGGACAACGAAAAGCGGGGTCATTAATTGTGGTCTTGGGACTATACATGTACACTTTAGCTCATATGGAAATTGCTTTTTCCTCCCTACAATCGAAGTTTGAATCTTGTATTTTGTATAAATGTTAACTAGAAGTGCTTATCTGACTGTTTACTTATATCAATTACAATAGATCTTTTGATAAAACAAAACAACATAATAACAAGGTATTTCTCAGGTAATCTGCTCAGGTGACTTTACATTAAATATTCAGTTGGGCAATTTTTGTTTCAACACCAGATCTTTTTTTGTAAATTGACCACTTCACTGGCAAAGAAATTGCATTTTAATATGGTGTATTGTGTAGTTTTAAGAGGTAGCTAATCAGATATTAAAAAAGTGCCATGTGATGAAAAGAAAAGGGTCAGATGGGTCCTCATATTGTTACTGATTTGAAATGATATAAATTGAACCAGACAGGAATTTTACCTTTTCCTACAGGTCATTTTCCTCATTCCCATCTCCCTTTTGAAGAACAATCTTTTATGAGCATTCACAAGTATTTTAGCTGCAAATTGTTGACAGTATATTAATTTGTAAGTTCAGATTTTTATGTATTGCTTGATTATATTTTTAGTAAAAACAACAGATTACTTCGATCCTGGCATCATGGAAAGATTATCAGACCAGGTGACTTTTGTCACAAACAAAACACAAATTGATCTCAATGGCAGCTCAGACTCAGTCACATTCCATAGCACAGTAAGTCAATGTTTTAAGTCACATTCCATAGGACAGTATGTCATTGTACCTTATCATCATTCACAGAGTCACATTCCATAGGACATTATGTCATTGTACCTAATCACAATTCACAGAGTCACATTCCATAGGACAGTATGTCATGTGTCTAATTACAATTCACAAAGTCACATTCCATAGGACATTATGTCATTGTACCTAATCATCATTCACAGAGTCACATTCCATAGTACAGTATGTCATTGTACCTAATCACAATTCACAGAGTTACATTCCATAGGACAGTATGTCATTGTACCTAATCACAATTCACAGAGTCACATGCCCTAGGACAGTATGTCATTGTATCTAATCACAATTCACATAGTTACATTCCATAGGACAGTATGTCATTGTACCTAATCACAATTCACAGAGTCACATGCCATAGGACAGTATGTCATTGTACCTAATCACAATTCACAGAGTTACATTCCATAGGACAGTATGTCATTGTACCTAATCACAATTCACAGAGTCACATGCCATAGGACAGTATGTCATTGTACCTAATCACAATTCACAGAGTTACATTCCATAGGACAGTATGTCATTGTACCTAATCACAATTCACAGTCACATTTCATAGGACAGTGTGTCATTGTACCTAATCACAATTCACAGAGTTACATTCCATAGGACAGTATGTCATTGTGTCTAATCACAATTCACAGAGTCACATTCCATAGGACAGTATGTCATTGTGTCTAATCACAATTCACAAAGTCACATTCCATAGGACAGTATGTCATTGTGTCTAATCACAGTTCACAAAGTCATTCAGGACAGTAATTGTGTCTAATCACAATTCACAGTCACATTCCATAGGACAGTATGTCATTGTTTTAAGTCACAATTCAGACAGTAATTCTTTTCTGTATGCTAGACACATGCAACAATATCACAGTATGTCGCTCATCTCAGACATAGTCACCTCCAGAGTTCAATGACTCATTTACACTTTCAGTTCTATATCAAAGTAAGTCACTACATTAAATCACAACTTAGAATCAGTTATTTTTAGCACACTAAGTGGATTTATCTTTTCATAGACATATGCATGTATGGTCTGATCATGTAGCATAACTAGTGACTAAGTCATGAAATTAATTCTTAGCAATCCAAAGTGTATCTCAAATCAGTTATATTCTAGTAATTTTCAAAAAACAGACAAGACTTGCATAGCTCTGTTAGTCGATGAACATTGTTTCAAAATAGATTTATTCCTTGCTACTACAAAACACGCTCTGTCCCTTTAATAATTAAAACAAAAGTTAAATAATTTTTGGTGGCATATTCATAAGTTTGACAAGTCTCTAAGAAAATCCAATTTTCATAGAACATGCGTAGACACTAGCATGTAGATACCACAACATTTCATAGTACACTGAATGTGTGTATAGTGTTCAAATGATACTACATATAGCTAAAGTTAGTGACTTTTAATGGTACATATATAATATACTGAAGTCTTTGAATATTGTAAGTCCATGTTAAAACTTAGATATTTGTCTATTGTTGACTTTTTGTTTACTTCTAGGTGTCGTTTGGTCATTCGTGTCATTGGGTTTCTGTCTCCTTGACATATGTACCCCAAATCTCTTTTTATCACATCAATTGATGTCATACATGATAAGTCACAGCTCAGTTAGTTTTGAACATGTGTTGAAAACAAGGTATCCTGTAGACTCTGAATAATTATAATATTCAAGGTGTAGTGATATGGGGTTATATATAGGAACTATCCACCAGTGACATCTGTCTGTCTGTCCATTTGTTTGTCAGTTAATTGTAAGTTTAATTCTTCCTATGCAATCACTGACCTTGACATTTTGATGGTTTTATGGGTTTCTATGGTCGGTGTTAAGTTTTTGTGTTTTTGTCTGTTTCTCAGATATTATTAGCAATAGGTCAACTATATTTGCCATTTGGTGTATGGATTGTTTGTAAACTAGATATCCTTTGTTTTCTGTGTGCAGTACAGAAATTTTATACATTAGGCTCAGTGACATGTCAAATCTAAATTTATTTACAGTTATATACTTATAAAACTTGGGGATCGTGAATGAATACTGGAAGGAAATGGTTATACACATGATTTTTTCACTATTTTCAATGGAAACAGAATTGCATAATAGTTTATGCATAGAATTTTCTATAATAAAGTGAATAGTCTAGCTGATGTTTTGGAGATAATAATTTCTATAATTGAAAATAATTCCAGATCTATCAATTACTATGCTGGAAACCATATTATTTAGTTTTTTTATAGACATGGAATTATCGCTCATTTTAAAGAAAAAAATTCACCTGTTGCACAGAAAACAAAGGAAATCCCGTTCACTCTACTTGATTTTTCACCAGTTTCAATAGAAACCGAGACATTTCAATGAATTTTCGGTACATGACACTCATGTTTTATTAAGTTTTCCATGGTTTGCCTGGATTTTCATTGATTTACTGGAAGCTGATAAGGTGAAGCAGACGACATCTGTAACCAAATTTTCCAAATATAAATATCATTACATGTGACACAGTTTTTGATTCTTCCAAATATTTTGTGTGGTTTACGTCTCAGTATTAATAACATTACATGTGACACAGTTTTTGATGCTGTGTGGTTTTTGTCTCAGTATGTTTGTATTTCAAGCATAGGGCTCGTGTTAGGGTCATGCATGGGTAAGGAATAGTTTTGAAGTTAGGGTTTAATAAATATAGTTCTATATGGGATAGGTCCCTCAAGTGAAAGAGGAGGCCCTTGATGTAAGTTTATTCCAGAAACTTGTTACGTTAGACTCTGAAATTGGTGTCACATCAGAACTATATGGGATGGTCTAGATCGGGAGGCCATTTTTCTCTATTCTTTACTTTTTTGCACCATTATTTTCTATTCTTTTCAATGTGATTGAAGACATTGACCATCCATTATTGTTCTTGCATAGATTGTTTACGTTTTAACATGGATAGCCTATTTCATTAATCCAGTAACATCATTACAAAACTGTTTTGCTGATAAGTTTGAAAAATGCATTTTTATCTTATAATCTGTGAAATCAAAGTCAAAATTCAAGCAGAAACCAGCAGGATCTCTACAGAATCCTGACCCACAGTTGCATATCACTGTTGAAATCTAGATAAGATGTTATCGGTGCATCAATATGGATGAAATATTCTGTACTGAAAATACTTAATATTTAATTTTTTTTTTCAACTATGTAGAATCTGCCTCTGTGATAATAGTTTTCAAATTTGAAAAGAAAAAAAAAATCACTGAGATGACACCAGCCATTGTTGCTTTTTCAATTTTGTTAAAATTGAGAAATCATACAATTTCACAGAAAAAATACATAACTGAAATAAAAAACGGGCTGTCAACAAAATACTCACAGGTGGTCTTATAATGTAAAAAAAAAGAAATCGGTGAAGAATTAAACAATTTTATGTAAACTTCTGGTTTACATGGGGGAGGGATGTCGGGGGTTGAAAGGATGTATATGAGACAAAATCACAAGATTCACTAGGAATATTAAGTATTGGTGGTTTTATTGCTGTGGCTCATCTAGACAGTTACCAAAAGGTCTTCAGTGATGAACTCACAAACTTGCAATAGTTGATTGATTCACTCTTTGATTAACTTCTATCAAGGCGTCCTGAATGTTGACTTTAGTGCTACTTTTTGATATTGGAGGTCAAAAGTGTCAAATGTTCTTCAGGATATGATAAAAAAGGAGATTTTGGGGGTTTTGTAAAATAACCGTTTGATGCCTGACTGTAAAGGGCATCCCTGCCCTCAGATATGGGGTATATGTCAATGAGACAGCAACCCAACAACACAAAAAAATCAAGACATCAAACCAGGTGTCTATTAAAATATTTCAAACTCTAAATAATATGAAATCGAATACATTTATAAGGGCCCATCACAGATCTGCCCTCAACATCAATGACAAAAACACGTTGAAAATGATAAAAGACAATGGCTCCTAGGTTGAAGCACTGCTTTACTTTAGATTGTGAATGTGATTATTTTTCTTTCAATATTTCACACTTTGTTCTAAGTCACAAAGATGAGTCATGCTTGCTACTTGCATATTTTTTCAAAAAGAATGTGTGATGTCAAAAGACTGCATTTCGCAGCTGTTCATTTCGAAAAGCATTATTTTAGATAATTTTACAGATTTAATTGTTTTTTAACACCGTTCAATTACATGCCTTCATGCAGTGATCCAAAGCATTGCACTGAAACCCCAGCATGCGATCATTCTGGAATATATGTCTCATCTACTGGAATGGAATTGCCATTTGTTACCGAATGTTATTATGTGTATTCAGGGTTTATAAACCTGTGTATTGAGAATCAAGGCTTAATACAATTGAAATAGAAAGTAATAAAATTGTAAATGAAAGGGAGTGTTAAACATAACTCCAATTAAGTGAAAGAGTATTAGAAGTATTGTATTGTTGTCTGTTGTCATTGGGTACAGCAGAAACTGTACACCTGTTCACTGATTTTTCCCCAGTTCTATTATATATAATTATGTCACAATACCAATTAGCCAATTTCTTAAGGTGCAGTTTGGTCATCTAGGTGAAAAAGTTTAGCGAGGTAGTGAATTTGCAATGTGATAAAAACATTCTTACAATCTAATTCCAATGATTCTGTTAAAGGGATAGTAGCTACGATTTTGACAAAATTATGAAAAAGTTTTAAAGCTGTTAAAATCAAAGATATGTACTAAAAATAAGCAATAAGATCGCTAGAATATTTTCATAAACTTCAGAAGTGTTAATAATTGATAATTCATATCGTGCTGTGTGCCTATTCATCTCATTAATTATGCATCGGGTTTACTGGCCGAACTTTGCCGACACAGCGAGTGAGCTAACCAAGATATAAATAGATATGAACATGTGCTTTTTGTTTTCTTACGTATTTTATAATTACTTTATATTAAACGTACATATTTGACGCCGTTTATCAAATTATGTAAATAAAAAATATAACAAAAACCGGCATATTATTCCAACCCAAGATTCTCCAACAATGGCGATATTATACACTTGTTATTAAATTTGTATGACCAAAACATGCCGTTAATGTATACACGTGTTTGTGTGTTGAATCGGGCCTCCATGAAGGATACACTTGAAGAATAATACTAAAATGTAGGAAGTTCATTTCTAATTTCTTCTAAGGTAGGCGATCACTGCCCGTAAATTTATAAACATATTTTTGACAATAATGAACACGTTATGATTTATTTTCATGTGATCTGGAATATTTAAAACATAAACATTACGCAAACCGTCGGCTACTTCTGTTTGACTTTGCCTGCGTCGCAGGTGTTTGAGTGATTTTAATGACCGATCTCATCCCGTTTTTATTTTTAATTTACAATAACTTGTCTGCACCTCTTTTTGTTTCTTTTCTGGCAGAAACTGTAAATTCACGTACCATTTCGCGATAACATCACCCTGTTCGACAATTTTCCTTCGAGGCACAATGTGCGATTGCGCATTGGGAACTGAAGAGTTAAGGTCAACATAGGTCATATGAATAAGGGTTGGCTTAACATCGAATTATTATCTATAGACAAGAAATAAATTTAGGTGTAAAAACGTTAAAAGCTTCTAAATGCTAAATGGAAAGTAACCAGTAATTGTTTTAATCATACTTATTAAACTTTTTGTACAAAATCCGGCATATAGATTAAAAAAATAATTTTAATGAAAATCGTAGCTACTATCCGTTTAAAAGAAATAAATTCAATCTGCACCTAAATAAATGTGAATAATTGGTATTGTTAAATGTGTAAGGCAAATAAGATGAGTAATCAAAAAAAAAATGTGAATAAGTTATTGAATTTAATATTATTTTTACTTAAGATATATATACCTGTGTTTTTATTTCATGCTTACTTTAAGATAGGACTTTAGAATAATTTGAACAAGAATTGATCACTTCTAAGAACATTGGTTAACATGTGTGCAGTTATTATGTAAATTTTACAAAAATGCATTGATATAATTACTTGTATCGTTTGTTCAGAATATCTAGTGTTACACTGCCTAATACTGTCTGCTATTCAGCCAATTGATAAAGACAGGAAGAAAAGAAAATATCATCCACTAGACAGCCCTAAAATTCCAACAAAGGACTTTATTATCATATAACAAAAGACATCTGTCATTTTTAAAACTCCCTCCCTTTTGTTTTATGTAAAGTAACATTAAACATGCAATAAACTTTGTTATCGCTATTTTGTGCATTTTTCCTTTGATCTTTTTTTGTGATAATTTTTCATATCATGCTACTCGCTTGAGATGGAAAATTATCGCTAGAAACTAAGGAGGCACGTGGCGTTGCTAATGAAATTGACACGAAATTGACAACGTCGTCATAGGTAAAATAGCGATAAACAGATTATCATTGGTCATCTCAACTTGATTGCTTTTCTCGCTTTCGCCGTCCCAGCTCAAGCGAGAAAATCAATCTCGTTGAGATGATCAACGATAATCTATAAATCCTTCTCTCAGTCAGTTTTACTGATACAAGAGCTTCCATTTTTCATTGCTTACATGGGGAAAGAAGGATATACAGTGTGGATGTACAGGAAACAAGATAATGATAATACAATTGTGAAATTACCATGAATGTCCAAGAAATAAGTTGGTTTACTATAATTAGGAAATATGAAAATTGAATTTCTTATAAAAACATGTACCTGTTAGAAGTCTTGAAACACTACATATGCCATTGTATATGTTTTTTTATGATTTTTAACTGTTTTCCTTTGTGCAATTTAATGATGACATTAAAAAGCATTTTAGAGAGAAAAGAAAAGAAGTTTTTTTATTGGTTAATGGTTGTTTTTTTTAGGTAATAGCCAGAAGAACAGAAGACAGTTGTAAAGCAAAGGTTTTATTACAATGGACACCCAGGAATGTGTAAGTTGTCTGTTAATTAAGATGAAAGTACAGAATCTTGTTACAGATGATATATTTAGTAGATGAATAATTAAACAAAATATCAAGAAATGATTTAATTACTGAGGAACATGAAATGTATTTTTTTTATGACCCCACCACTAAGCTCATCATGGTACATGAGTGTATATTAAAGCTTATAGATGAAATTAAATATAAAAAGAAGATGTGGTATGATTGCCAATGAGACACCTCTCCACAAGAGACCAAATGACACAGAAATTAGCAACTATAGGTCACCGTATGGCCTTCAACAATGAAGTTTATTTCTGGTTAGCCAACTTTTGGCAGAGTTATTGCCCCTAGCAAATTAATGCTAATGTATCTATTGCCTGCAGATCTGGAACTGATTTATGGTAATCAGTACCTGTAAAAACTTTAGGGCTGTTTCTAAAAAATATACATGGGACCAAAAGAAGAGGTGCAATTAGTTTTGAAATTTGGGCCTTCAGACTTAACAAATCACAGAAAAGTATGCATGTCATTCAATAATGCATTTTACATTAGAAGGTTTTTCTACATTTCAGACATATTCAATTACAGAAAAAGATTGTGATGTAATTTGTCTTATGATATAAGGACAATATAAGTACCCCATTGGTTTACTTAAGTAAGAAAACTGAAAAGTTTACCACTTAGTAAAATTGTATACATGTCTGAATGTCTGTCATTCATTTAAACCTGAAAACTTTTTCACTGTATATATAAAAGAAAGGAGGAAGATACTATAGGAATATTTAAACTCATAAGTCCAGGAAAAATTGACAACATCATAGCAAACAACTAAAAAAACAACCAATAGATAAAAACAGTATACAAAACGCAACATAGAAAACTAAAGACTCAGCATCATTAACCCAACCAGAAACTGGGTGTGATCTCAGGTGCTCCCTTAGGGTAAGCAAATCCTGCTCCACATGGTGTAGTAAAAATAAGAAGATGTGGTATGATTGTCAATGAGACAACTCTCCACCAGGGACCAAAAAGAAGTAAGGCAAGCAACTATAGATCACCATACAGCCTTCAACACTGAGCAAAACCCATACAACATAGCAAGCACTAAAAGGCTCTGACATGGGACAGGCACAAACAGAATATGCTTTTTTCCACTGACAGTATCATAACAAAACTGAATTACCTACTCGTATGTAAATACTGGATAGTTTCACATTCTTATTATTTTTCTTCATTTTTTTTTCATTTCTTTTATTTTCAGAATTCCAGACTCCTGGGTATCAGAAAAAGAAGCCAAGTCTTTATCAACATGTGTCATTCCACTCAGAAAACTACCTCGTGACACGGTCACGGCGTTACATCCATCCTTGTTTAGTCAGCATCGCTACAGAAGACATAGGCGGAAATGACGACCTTCATCTTCATCATCAACACAGAGAAGAAGATATTTTAGTAATCATTATTTTGACCAAGTATTTTAGATTCCGTTGAATCTCAGGGATAAAAGTTGATCATTGAAGGCTGAAGATGCTGTTCAAAATATGTTCTCATCCACATCATACGTGTGATTTATAGCTTGAATGTTTAAACAAGTTCTTTTCAAATTTCCACTAAAATGCACATGCTTTCCTAAGGTATTTACAACATAACATATTTTATGTTTATAATATCAGTAATGCTACCAATTTTACTACACCAGCTGTCAAAACGTGAAAAAATTTGGGGCTCTGGACTATTATTTTTGGTTTGTTTAATGTATTTTTGCACCACATTCTCTATAACTAGACACACTTTTTCTTGCAGAGTAAATATGCCAATCCTGAGCTGAACCACCCATATTCAGCTTAAATTTGGTAGCTAAATGTTTGAAATGTTTCAAAGGGGTTTAACATCTTAACTTTAAAAATGATAATGAATTTGTTTTCAAAAAATTTATTGTTACTGCAAGCTTATCTCTCACCTGAGATCAAATGTTCATGTATTGGTCTACTACATTGCATTTATGTTGGGAAATCTGAAAGGACATTGATAATCATTCAAGCTTAAGAAAGGTGCAATAGAAACTGTACAAAAATGATCAAATCACTCAGGCACAATGGATTATAAATTTGAAAATTGTCTCAAAATTCCTCATATCTAATGTATATTACCTCCCTTGGGAGTCACAGTTATTTCCCTTGAAATTTTATATTCTGATGATATTGGTTGATGATTTCCATATTGTCACATTTGCTGCAAAAAAAGATTTGTTTGTTTATTTTTTTGCTTTATACTGTGTATATTATTATTTTTGCTATTGTTTTAAAAAATTGTAAAAAGACTGAAATTTAAGTTATTAAATTTCGTTAGTAGAGGTAGAATTAATTAATTTTTGTGCTTGTACACAAAATGTATTCCAGTCAGTCAGTTTCATGAAATGAAATGACCAAAATTGAATTATGTGTGCAGTAAAAAATTTAAACCATGACATTTTTTTAACATCACTAGTTTATGTAGTGCCTTACACAGTGTATGTCACAGTAGAACATTTATGTTGCTTAGATAAAGATATACAATCTAATTGAAATCATTTTATGTACACATTTTTTCACATAGACAAGTTTTATGTTCATTGTAGACAAAGTTAAAAGGTCTTGTGCGAATTATTTTTTTTGTAAGCATATTTATTTTTCTAAATTTCACAAAGATAATCTAAATTAAAAAAAGAAAAAATGATATTTTCAGAACGATTGCATTGCTTATCTTCCCTTGAAATTTCTGTTGATGGCATTAAAATTTGCTTTGGAAAATTCCAAAAATATTATTAAATTCTTTTACAAAATTCAATACTTAAAACTTAGCAATTAAACATGCTGTGTCTCTCGTACAGCTATGGCACACATTTTAGCGGTAGCAGTGTGGTGTTTGTTATTCCTGCTTATGACACATTTGTGAGCTTCTTACTCATTAAAATTATCACAACCTTTTGCAGTAATAATAGTAAAAATTCTGAATAAAATATAATTGAATAGTGACATGTTTTTAATGTATTTATTGTTAAGATGGAAAAAACTTCCATAATAAGGTTTTTTTTTCATAATTTAATGTATTGATAATTTGAAAATATTGGAAATTTTATCATGTTTTGAACATAAAATCTGATTTTGAATTAACAAATCCAGAATTTATTTGTGACTCTTATAAAAAAAAAACATGTTTACTTCAATTGGGGTTATGTTACAGTACATAGTCAGTTATTATTTTCCATATATATTTGTGTATACTTTTCCATTTCGTTTTAAACTAATTTTTAACTCATCATATATACTCTTTTTTTTTAAAACTATTTTTAGTCTAAAATCATAAAATTTACTCCTCATAATATTTTGCTGCTGATTTCTCATCTAAGTAAACGCTTACCTTTAATTTTGAAGAGTACATTGAAATGTTTGACCTTTACCCTTTTTTTGGGGGGTTTTGTTGTGATACGACTGTTCTTTAGTAATCATCGTACAAATTACTATATGATTCTAATACAGTACACAGAAGGTTGATTCAGTCAAAAATCACTGTTGTTGGTGTTGATTGATTCAATTTGAAACAGTGTGATTATTGGTGATTTGAGATGGTAACACACTGATTTGCAAACCATATCATAAATATTATGACTTAGAAACCATAGCATAAATATTACCCATGGAATATACAAAGAGATTTTTTAAAGTGCATAATCCACAATCACTATAATTCACTGTGAAAATTCATCACCGAGAGTGATTTTTGTCGAGCCTGCGACTTTTGTCGCAAAAGTGAGACATAGCGATCCTACATTCCGTCGGCGGCGGCGCTGCAACAAATATTCACTCTGTGGTTAAAGTTTTTCAAATTTTAATAACTTTCTTAAACTATCCTGCATTTCAACCAAACTTGGACAGAAGCTTGTTTATGATCATAAGATAGTATCCAGAAGTAAATTTTGTAAAAAAAAAAATCCTGTTTATCCGTATTTTACTCATAAATGGACTTAGTTTTTCTGCCAGTCAACATTACATTCACTCTGTGGTTTAAGTTTTTCAAATTTTAATAACTTTCTTAAACTATCCTAGATTTGTACCAAACTTGGACAGAAGCTTGTTTATAATCATAAGATAGTATCCAGAAGAAAATTTTGTAAAATAAAAAATCCTGTTTATCTGTATTTTACTCATAAATGGACTTTATTCCAGTTAACATTACGTACAGTCTGCAGTTAAAGTTTTTAGAACATTTATTAGATTCATAAACCTTCTTGGATTTTTACCAATCTTGAACAGAACTTCTTACAATCAAAAGATAGTATCTAGAGGAAAATTTTTAATAAATTACAAATTTTTTTAACTAAAGGCTGTTCCATTTGAATATATAAAAAGAAGATCTGGGATGATTGCCAGTGAGACAACTCTCCACAAGAGACCAAATGACACAGAAATATACATATTACCAAAGGAAGGTACTTTCAAAATGATGTACCCACTTTATAATTTCACTTTCATTTTCACTGTACTTGACATCCACCCATAGTGGATATTTCAAAGTGCCTTCCCGGTCCCATGTATGTTTTAATGGACCCGCCCTAAATCACCCTTTGTGTACTGTATTTTTTTTTTTGTTTAGGTAGAATTCCAGTTTATACAGGTTTTATTGTATCATAACAATTATCAGGAATTTTACAATCCCTCTTTTCAGAGGTTGTCGCTGCCTCAAGACGAGGGTGTACATGAAGTTTGTTTTCCTTTCCAAACTGGTCTTTGAAAATTTGATTTGAGTCATTTAAAAAAAGGGGAGGGGGAATTATAAAGAGAAATATAATGGAAACATGCAATATTAAACAATATGACTCAACTTTATTTTTGTCCTCCGTAAAGATCACATAGTTCGACAAGGACTATTCTATTAGAATTAGTTAATGAGCCTTATAAGGGAGGGATTACTATTTGACCTATATTTAAGATCAAAGACATTTTAATGTCTAGTCAGATTGATATTTAAGTGCAATTATATAGTTTTCATTAATTTTGTCTTAATCAGCAGATTTTATGAGTATTCTGACAAGTTAATTGTATAACCATTGACAAATGAATTTAAGTTAATTTATTTTAAATATGGAATACATCATAAATAATGCACAATTATTTATTTAAATTAGGTAATAAGCATTTTGTAATATGCTTTGGTTTTTCATTAGAATTCATACAAAATGTCAGCATACGGCTTTCACCTTTAGAAGGTGTAAATTAATTTCCTGTCTGATTATTTTGAGATATAAAAAAAGACCAGTTTTGGTGTATATCCATTTTGTAAATGGGTCCAAAGGTCATATGGGTTACCTGTGAATCACTGAATGTCTACCCGACATTTATGTGCATGAAATATGAAATGGAAACAGTCAGTCTACTGGTTCCTGTTAGTTGTTAATAAGTACAGGTAATTGCCAGCCATTTTTTTTGTAAATAACAACCATGCAAAATTTTCCATATTTTCAAAAATCTGTAGCTTAATAATATGTTGTCAAAGTGCAATATAGCATAACTTACATCCACCCATAGGAATTGCTTCATACTACATATTTTCTTCCAGAACATAAGAAATTTTTTTTATGAACAAAACTTAACATGATTTATCTCCCCTTTGGAATATGTTTTATAGATTTTTTTAAGGCAAATACATATAAAGGTTGTGGCACATATGCTGAGTTCAAGCTTTGCCACCAATATGCTTTCTCAGATAATAAAACAGGTTACAGTCAAGTTTATATCATTCCTACCTCATTAGGCTTTGTTCATTTAACTTGCACTGCCTTGTAACAGTGTAATATCAAATATCTCATATTAATTTACAAACATACCATACATCCATTATACCTGATGTGAATTGGAGAATTTATTTGAAATTAGAATTATTCCCTTACCAAAATGGATTTGAAATTGCTATAAAGTGGGACACTTAAAGTGCCTTCAGAATATACTTGCACTTTGCTCAACTTGGCCAGTAAGAGAAGACTTGCTGGAATTCATTTTATTATTGAATGATATTATGGTACAGACAATTATTTGGTTTGGTGTATAAACAATAATAGTGTAATGTACTTGCATGACAAATTTTAATCAAATGATAAAAACATTTAATGATAGCAAAATTTGCTTATAATTGGTGTGTAGTTTTTTTTTTTTTTTGAAACTAAATCGATATCAGAATGAAAGCTTGATGTTGCTGAAAAATTGAAATGTAGCTAGGTTTGAATCAGAATCTGGGAATCAGAAAGTACATGTGTAATATTTATCCTGAGAATAAGAATAAGGTGAATTCCAGTAAGTTTTTACGATAATACAGGTATAATAAGTTAATGGCAAACTTCACAAACTTTTGATCTCTCCAATAAAGGTACATTTTGATAAAAATGATTAATAACTAATGTATGGTCCTATCTTTATCAAGATCTATTATTTTTTTTATTTTAAAGTTTTGTATTAGTCATTTATAATCAGTTTTGTATTTCTACAGCAGATATACTTTAAATGTGTTACAACGTTTTCTTGCGACTGTCGCAGTTAGTTCAATTAGAAAATTTACTGATGGTATTTGGACAATTGTATTAAAGATATTGAAATCCAATGATACAGCTTGATTCAGATTAACTTATTTAAAATGTTTTAATCAACTTTATTTCTCAAATCTTTGAATTTTTAAAAGTTACAACCTTCAAAATTTTTTTAGTAGAATTGACCAGTTGCAACGAAAAGGTTAAAAGAAGAAGTGTTTCTGGAGTAAGCATCACCTTCAATTGCCTGTAAAATGTGTTGTCATGGTAAACTTGCATTTTGTTTAATGTTTGTGTTTTTAAAAATAAGTATTTAATGAGTTTGCATATAAATAGTCTGAAAATATGTAATTAATGTTCATAACTTAATGAGCTGATTGTCTAAATTTTTATTAGAATTTCACATCAGTTAGACCAAACCTTACAAAAAAGACTTTTTTACTATATTGACAATTTTCATTGTGTAATTGGAAGTGGTGCTTGAAATACATAATTAAATCTCAAAGAGTCAACATTAACATATCTTTAATTTTGTGTACACATGCTTTAATATAATGTATGACACTATAATGCAGTGTAACTTCCATTATTATTATAAAAACATACTAGTAATTGAACAGTAAAATAAGAAATGTGATATTTTTTGTGATGAATTTATATTATAACATTACCAAATAAGCTATGACCCATGCTATTTGAATAGTGCTAGAACTTAATTTAAGGGAGGTAAATCTGGGTAAGGTGAGATAACTCTTTAAATCACTTATGTGTTTGTAATAGTCTCTTTCATCTATGATATTTAAGCATTCTTTGAAACTAAATTAAAACAGTTAGTATTTATCAGAAGCTTAGAATATATTGATGAAAGTAAATGACACAAACATACCAGAGATTAATAAGAGTTATGTCCCTTGACATGGGTCTTACTCTCTTAACTTAGCTGCATTGAATTTTCAGTTCCAATTAGTGTTCAAAATAGCAGGCTACACTAAGAAGCTCAAAAGTTTTATTAAGTGGTGGCTTACTTTTAACCTGTTGTTGACTTATATAATACTTATTTAAATCAAACTTAATCACTGGTTAATCTAACCAAAAGTTAACCATTGGTTAATCTTATTTATTGATTTTTACAGTACTTAAACCCTTGTTTATCTACATAATATCTAACCAGTGCTTAATTTAATTGATTTGGAAAATATTTAACTATCAGTTAAAATGTTTCAACCAACCAAGTCCTTTTCTTCTATCCAAGATTAGTAAATTATTTATCATGGCGATCTGATTGTCAGTTGGAAATATCCTGATTGGGCATCTCAGTTTTCTGGCATTACATCCAATAGTTAAATAGAATCTTGATACTAAAAACTGATGCAGTATTTTTGAAGGTTGGTGAAAGTGGCATTAAACATCAGCTATCAACCAATCAATGTAGTTTTGTCTACATCTAGACAGAATGTTTTGAAATTTGGCTCAAATCATGAGCTATAAAAGAAAGGCTTCAATTTGATGTTTGGTGCCTGCTCATCCAAAACAAAATTTTTATTGTTTGGGATCTGTTATAGCAAGATTGTCCTATTTTAGCTTTTAGGACTTGGAGCACTAAAATTACCACTTTTATAATTATTTTTAGCACTGGTTAGAATGTTAGAAAACAGTTACAAATAGTATATGAATCCCCAAGAAATTTGATTTCCAAATGAGAAAACAGTATTAGAAAACAAATTATCGCTATTTTACGAAAATTTCCTTTGATCTTACTGACTGATAATTTCCTTTCTCAGCGGAGTCGAGTGATATGAAAATTATCGCTAGAAACTAAGAAGTGCGTGTCGTTGCTAATGAAATTGACAACGTCATCATAGGTAAAATAGCGATAAATAGATTATCATTGGTCATCTCAACTCGATTGCTTTTCTCACTTTCGCCGTGCTGGCTCAAGCGAGAAAATCAATCTCGTTGCGATGACCAACGATAATCTATAAATACATACAAAAATTTTAAAAGATATTTACAAGAAAATGCAATTTACTGATTTTAAGACAGCTCAAGTGTAAATAGTTCTTGCTCGGAAAACTAGCCAAAAAATTATGCAGGGTCATATCACAAAATAGTAAACTCAGGGTGAAAAAACATCAAAATGGTAGATTTTATAATGCCATCTAAAGTACATGTCATGTGTGTCAACGTTGCCAGTATTGTCACCAACATTGTCATCCACATTATCAGCGTTGTTACCTATATCATACATATTGTACCGGTAAATCAAGTGTGTGCATGTAATTTTGTGAATCAATATGTGTGTTTTGATAATATTTATGTGGACATTTATAGTGATCTTAAGAATTGTAGCAAAAATGTCATGAATGAAATATTTACATCCTATATTATTGCTATAGAAATGTTATACACAGTAGCCACATATGTGTACTGGGTTGGATAGAAGTTGATATTATGTGTTAATTTTATTAGGACATCGTTTTCATTTCTTTGAAGAAAAGATAAAATCTTGAAAATTATGTGAAAAAAAAGAAAATTAAGAAAAGAAGCCAACAAATTATTAAAACCTTGAAGAGCTGTAATATTCATAAGATAGATATCACATTTCTAAGCTGAAATTTAACATATTTAAAGTGATGATATTTATTGTTTACAGTTGTGGTTTGGTGTTTTTGCACATAACAAACAACTGTTTACAGAAGATAGGATGATGTTTTATTTTTTGTCATGTTCTATCCAGCACTTTCAGTTTACAGAAGATAGGATGATGTTTTATTTTATATCAAGTTCTATCCAGCACTGTCAGATAGTATGATGTTTTATTTTTATGTCAAGTTCTATCCAACACTGTCAGTTTACACCATGATTGAAAATACCATTGACAATTAAGATCAACATGACTTGATTGTACTATTGGCAACATGTTTGTACTTTTCACAAAGTTTTGAGAACAAGCTTCTATTTGTATTTATTGTGAGGTCAATCAATTAGACAATAGATGCTCTCCTTTGTGACTTCAGGGATGATTTGATGAAATGATTATGACATTCACTGATAGCTTTGGTGAAATTATTACCACACTCACACTGATCTGAAATTCATCAAATGATTACGTTTCAATGGTATTTTTAGATGCAATATAAGAGCCCGGTAATTATGTTCATTTTACACATGGCCAGAAAAAGTGGTAGTGATTATAACATAATGTACATATTTTCCATTTGGAGTGAAGAGTTCAAGTGTTTTGCTAATTTCCATTGGTCTGAAGTTTAAATGTGAACCCTTAGATGCATGTTAAAATTATGAAGAAAAACATTGTATATACAAAAAAAGTAAATGATGTAAAATTGAAAATATGAATTTAAAGTGGAGTATGGTTTAGTTCTATTTTTCACTGATTGCAATGCGAATTAAGTAAAGTGAACCAAATGAAGTGTGACACAGAAATTGATTATGTGTTTAATTAGAATGTAAGTCAGGGTTTCTATGTATCTACCAGGCAGTGCTTACATTTGTGTGAATGCTAATTAATAATTACAATTGTACATATATACAATATTTATTGACAACAATTTTGACTATTTATTTTTTAATATTACGAAGCTCAAGCTAATGGTAGATATTTTGTATTATATAGACATATACAATTAGTGCAAAACTTTGACATTGAATGAAGCAGCGATAAACAGTATTTATTTAGCTGCAATAGATTGATGTCATATACCGGTACACAAATATCAAAAAAGATCTGATTTCTGATTTCATGTAACAGTAATTTTTGTGATTTTTCTTATATTTAAGTTGAAAGGATTAATTTCTTTCGACAACATTACCAAAGCGACAATACTGCAGTAAATCTTAGATACACAACTGATGTATAATTTACAGTTTGATAACTAGACTATTGACTATTTGGCACTTATTTGACTCTGAATAGCTGTGAATGATTGAAAATTCTGTACAAAGTATGTAATAATAAATAGCTATTAAATGTTATATACACATGAGAAATTAGAGCTTGTTACGATTGGGATGAAATGACTGGGAGTTCAAATAAGATTTCAGAGTCATTATCATATAAATGATGTGTTGAACTGAGCCAGTGAAATGGCATGATGAGAAATCTAAGAGCTTAAAGAATGTTTTGTGTCGAGGCAAGATCTACTTCTTGGCAAATAATCTATTTCCACTTACGAATTATTCTATGTTACTTTTTTTCCTGGTTTATTTAAGATTCTATTCTTTTTATGTGAAAAAGTGCAATGCATTTGAATCAATATACTTGTCTAAATAATTTTGCCCTGTTTTGTAAAAAAATTACAAATTCATACATAAGTTTTAAGAACTTTTTGTGGAGTTGTTAATATTTTCAAACTCAAAATACCTTAAATTTTGATCTGCTTAGACTTCATGCTTCTCAGATCAGCACTTTCACATCAGGGCTATTCCATTAAAATGTATGTGGGAGGGTAGGAAGAGACTTTCAAAATATCCCTACAACCAAGAACCATTTTTTAGATAATTTTGCATAATGGTAATAAACGCATTCTGAAAAAAAGACCCATGACCCACATTCAATAATTAAACTTCCCTTCCTACCCTCCCACATACATTTTAATGGAATAGCCCTCATGAGATTTTGATGTTTTCTATTGTACAAGAATGATTCCTTTACAACATTATAACTTTGTTAATATTGTATTTAATTTGTATATATAAGGAAAATAAGGCTGTGTGAAGTTTTTGCTGTTGTTTGTTGTTAAGGTATTTTGTTAAGTAGGTCACAGCAATCAAATTTTATTCAGTCAGCTTGTTAGTTATTATCTTTTCACTAAAGTATTCCTAGTTCAATGATCTGATTGGTTTTGTTTGTTTTTGATTGAACAAATTTGGTTTTTGGATTATTCTCTATTTTATTTCAAAATTTTTGGTAAAACATTTATATGGTGCTTCTGATTTGTAGAATTCTATATTGTAGATTTAATCTTTAAGAAACCTGTCAGAGCAGATTTTTTTTATCTGTTCTTATCAAAAGCTCTTCTTAGTCAATTAAAGTAGATGATAAAGGCTTGAAAGCCAAGTCAAATTTAGAACATTTACTGAGAATACTTTTTCCAGTGAATTTATCCGTAAAATTGATGTGTACAATTTTAATATTTTCTGACTTGGCTTTTGTGCATCAGTTTCATTGAGATAATTGGGTAATAAGAGCATAAACTATTAAGTTTTTGATATATTTATTACATTTTCTGTTTGTGACCATTGCAAAGGTAAATTCTAGTGTCGGAGGCATTTCATGTGGTTGTTTTTCTTGATAAGCTTTAAATTCAAAAGATATATTTCTGTTGTAAAGTTTGAGAGAAAGTTGTAAGATATAATTTTTAGAAGCTTTGACAAGTTTAAATGTTATACTTATTTGTTTTTGAAATGTTTTAAACTGTTGCTTAGAAACAATATGGAGTTATACATAGGAAAAAATGAATTGTATGTTGTATAAATTATCACAAGATATTTTGTGTTATGGTTAACTATTCTTGATATTTATATATTTTGTTGTCTTCCCTTTATATGGGAAATTTAATTTTTGAATTTTGATTCACTTTGTAGTGTATACTGTTGGGGGAAGGGAGGGGAGGGGTTCTGAAGCACCATTTACTGCTGTTTTAGGGTGTCAGAAATGCTGAATTTGACTTATCAAGTTACATTTTGAAATGAGTTACTCCCCTTTTAAGAGAGTAGGGCTGATTCTCTTCAGTGTTAAGCTACAGTGAAAGTAATTTTGAATTTATTTCTAACTTCCATGTACAATCCTTCCCAAACTTCTTTAATTTAAATGGATTACATGTTTGACCAAGGGATTTATATATACCAAACATTTTATGCCCGTGGAATAACATCTGTTCAGTAATAATTTTATACATTCGAACCATGATTCACTGTATTGATAATTAAAAAGAATCACTGCCTTTACTCCTCTGCAAAATTGAGCTTCTCTAATTCTCTAATCTTTTCTTTGTTGTTGCAGAAATACACAGTGGTGTATTGGTTTAAATATATTTTTTGAATTGCAAATTTGATTGAAGGATTGAATTTAACTTAGTTTGATTTTCTATCTTAGAAGTTCGAACCTGCATAAAAGAAATATGGGTATTTTTTTAAGACACTAATACATTTTAGAGCATGCACATTGAAGACTGACCATATAGGTCAACATTTTGTAAATTCTGAGCCAGCTTCTAAAAGAGGTATTTAACTTAAGTCTTTATTATGTAATTGATGCTTGTACAGGTCTTCAGAAATCTATTTACTAAATAGGTCTTTTTTTTACAGATAGGCAATATAAATTTAGATTATATATATCTTGGGGGAACTTTCTTATGATCTCCAGTAGACCAAAGGTTTTTAAAGACCTTTGCTGTATTAAGGTCACCAGATACTATAACTTTTATGTTGGGTTATAGACTTTTGTACAGGTTTTGATAGACCATTTTATGTATATTTAAAACTATTTTCTTTCTGTGTCTCTAGTAGACCATAAATTTAAGGGTATGTATTGTGTATGGTCCTCAGTGGACCATACAGTCTCCTATAGACCTCTAAGGGTTAATTGCTTTGTATAGAATGCTGATGAATGTGTAAATGGGTGTTGTCTATATTTATTATCATCTCATCTCTCATTTCATCGTTCTTCTTTTTAGATTGTAATTTAGATGGTTTTGTATAAAAATAAATGAAATTTAAATATGAACATTGTTGTTTTATAACATGCATTAATGATCTGTCTCAAGAAATAGGTCTCAATCTATGTTTGTCCTTCCAAAGTGTTTGGAGATCCATCCCGGTTTAGATGGGAGTGTATATTAATTGCTGTTTGTCTACCAATTTCTTGGCATGCTATTGTTTTGTTAAGGTTCTGTCCTCAAGGTATAATTTTGATTCTCCTTTAGAGCTATTTCCTAATGCTTGTAAAGTAAGACTTTGGTTGGCTTGCTTACTTTGTTTGTATAAATGTTTGCTCAAGCATTGTAATTAAGATTGACATCTTCAAACAATATAAATACTGTAAATTCAGAAATTATTACGTGCAGAACTTATTGCGATTTTTGAAGAATCAACAAAATTGCGAGTTTAATTATTGCGATTTTAAGAAAAGCTACATACAGATACATGTAATTGATATCAGAATGCGAGTTCTTATTATTGCGATACTCAAGAAGTCGCATTATTCGCATTAATAAAAACCTCGTAATAATTTCTGAATTTACAGTAGGCGGAATTAAACCTGTATACATTTATATTTAGATTCTTAACCTCCAGGATTACATTCAGTCAAATTGAAGTATAATGTATACAGGTTTAAACAAAGGAAGCAAGCAACCCGACCTAAGTTTCACTCTACAGCATTAGGAAATTAGCTCTAACTAAAGGGGGGAAATCACAAACAGGTCCAAGAAAGACTTGAAAACACCATGGCCATAGGAAACTAGATGTGTCGGAATGTCGCAAATGGCCCCTGCTCACAAAAAAAGGTTGAAACCATTTTTAGGAGTGGAAATTTGAGAATGAAAGTCCGTATAACTGTTATTTTCACCAATCCCCCAAAAAATCTGCTCAATATGTGAAGGTGCTTAGAAAAGAGGTCCGTATAACTTTTATTTCCACAAAATTTTCAAAGTCGAAAGCCCTTTATTTCTGGCAAAAATCAGCAGAGTAGACCAAACAGGAACTCAATCTGTAACTCATCATAGACTCACATACTAATGATCAGATCAATATGTGAAGGCTTTTAGAAAAAAAGTCTATAACTTATTTTCACATTATTTTTAAAATTCAAAGCCCTAATTTTGGCAAAACTCAGCAGAGCTGAACCAAACGTAAACTTGATTTGTAACTCATCACAGTAGACTCGCATACTAAAAATCAGCTCAATATGTGAAGGCGTTTAGAAAAAAGTTTGTATAACTGTTTGTTGCGGATTGATGGAATGACGGATTAGGGTAAAACTATATGGACCGACCACTTTGTGCCAGGGCCATAAAAAGACAAAAAGATTAACAGTTAAAAAAATACTTGAAGAAAGCTTAAGCAATAAACACCAAAAAAAAAAAAACCAAGGGAACACAGTTGTTTTGGAAGGGTAATCAGTAATATGCATTGTCCATCTGTTCATTTTGCCAGCACTTAACACTTCCAGTCTTGTTAATGAAAATGTTTTCAACATGTTTGATTCAAAGATTTAAAGTGCCTTGGAGGACTATAGTAGCATCCTCACCTTCAGCTTGGAAGGTAATTTTTTTGGTCATTGGCTTGGTCAATTTATGGTTAGTATCTGATGACTCTTGGCCAAGCACACATCTTTTATAAGTAATGGCAAAGATTTGTAGGCAATGCGTCAGTAGGATGACAGGTCTTATTCAAGACTGAAAGCCTGTGAGCTATATAAAAATAAGGAGATGAGGTATGATTGCCAATGAGAGACAACTATCCACCAAAGTTCAAATAAAGTGGATGTAGGCATTTATAGGCAACCGTACAGCCTTTAACAATGAGGAAAACCCATAACTTATAGCCGGCTATAAAAGATCCCGACATGAAAAATATGAAACAATTCAATTGAGAAAACTAACTATAAATCTGACTCAGCATGTCAGAAATAACAAACAAGTAGAATTACGAGCTATTGCTCACTAATAATATCCCCGCTTCAACAACAACACTATTTTAAGAGGGTTACACATCTAACTAATCTTCCCTGAGGCCCTCATCATAGAAAGTATTTGTTAAACAGGAAAGTGAAGAGAAATTATTCTGAAAACTCATTACACGGTAAAGCATGTTCCCATGAAGCCTGATAACCCATTACACGGTAAAGCATGTTCCTATGAAGCTTGAAAACCCATTACACGGTAAAGCATGTTCCCATGAAGCCTGATAACCCATTACAGGTAAATCATGTTCCCATGAAGCCTGATAACCCATTACACGGTAAATCATGTTCCCATGAAGCCTGATAACCCATTACACGGTAAATCATGTTCCCATGAAGCCTGATAACCCATTACACGGTAAATCATGTTCCCATGAAGCCTGATAACCCATTACACAGTAAAGCATGTTCCCATGAAGCCTGATAACAAATTTCAGGAAGGTTTTATTTGTACATGTACCCAGTAGTACCTAAGGAAAATGTGACGAAAAATGTTATTAATAGCCTGACTGTTACTATGATATTCAAGAATTGGGTAAACAGCAAGTTGAGTGATGAATCTAAAACCCTGTCACACATTACAGCATACTGACATGTAGCCATATAAAAAATATCATGCAACTGTGACTTGTAGTTTCTGAGAAAAATGGGACAAACAGACAAGGGTAAAACAGTAAACTCCTGCTTTGAATCTAATAAAAAACAACTAACATGAGGGCAGAGTGCCCATGCTAACAAACTAAAATAAATCCTGAATTTAAATAAAATTCGTTCCAGGCCTGGAAATGCCCTTCCAAATCACGAAAATGGTGAATAACTAGGAAAACTTTGGATTTATCATATTCTGAAGTTTGTTAACATTCTGAGCTATTTTCCTTTCCTAATTTCAGGACGTGTGCAATGTATTTACAGGCTTGAAATTTTTTGTGCCAATGATTACAACAATGAGATACTAGTCTTTGGAGTGTTTATAAGAAAGGCATTCTGTTTGTAATTATTGCCATCTTTAATGACTTACATATATATATGCATTCAAAGTAACATGTGGATTATACCTCACATTGTACATTGTATGTATCTTCTCTTTCATTTATAACTAACAACTTGCATGTGTTGTCATGATAAGTAGATAGACAAGTTCATTGCAATATAGCCTCCATCTGGGAGAGCATGAATCATTTATTAGTTGTAATTGCCTTTGAACTAGCTTTCAAACATGTTTAACCCTGCCATATTCTTTATGTGCCTCTCCAAAGTCAGGAGCCTGAAGTACAGTGGAAGTCATATTTATTTTTATAAATTGTTTTGTTAAAAATTGAAAACAACACGTTTAATAATTTCATGCATCCAAAGCGCTTTTCTGGATTTACCTTCATCAGGAACGCTCAATGCCAAACATTTGAAATCCGAGGGATGTATAAGTACCGAAACAGTTGAAGAGCTATATGACAAAAATACCTAAAAAATAGCCAAATTCATCTAAGGTCAACTTTGCCTGAGGGAGTTGAAACCTTAGTTTCTTTATAATTTAAAAATTTATAAACGGACAATTTTAGAAAAGTTTGTTATAAATCATGTCAGTACCGAAGTACTGACTACTGAGCTGATGATACCCTGGGGACTGATAGTCCACCAGCAGAGGTATCGACCCAGTGATGTCAAAATTGAAAACAACACGTTTAATAATTTCATGCGTCCGGCGCTTTTCTGGATTTACCTTCATCAGGAACGCTCAATGCCAAACATTTGAAATCCGAGGGATGTATAAGTACCGAAACAGTTGAACGCTAAACGCTAGAAAGAAGACGTAGATACTCTTTCCGAATGGATTAAGGCTGTGAGGTCGTTGATACAAATCCGAATTAAGAAACTAAATGGGCATATCAATACCCACGCTACATCAATTTTTAAAGACCCAAATGTTGCAAAACACTTGTCCTACCTTCATGACAAATATGTTGTTGTCTCCGCAGATAAAGCCCCAAACAACATCGTTTTGTGTGTAAATATCATTACATAAACTGCTTGATAAATGAATTAGGTATTGACAATTCACTTGGAAACTCAACATATACCCTCACGACACTTACCAAAGAAGAAATCCTGGATAATCATAGGTCTGTTCTGTGTTCCTTTGGAATTTCAACCAAAGATGAAGAACTGGATCTTCCATCTCTGTATTGGAGACCTAAACTCCATAAGTGTCCTTACAAACAACAGTATATTGCTGGGTCTTCCAAGTGCTCCACGAAACCTCTTCCTAAATTATTAACATCTATTTTATCAGCAATCAAAGCCGGGCTCCAAAGTTATTGTGAAACTGCCTATTCTAGAGGTGGCGTGAATCAGATGTGGATACTAAAAATTCCAAAGATCTTTTAGAGTACATACAATCTAAGACTCTCTCATCTTGCAATAGTATTAGAACATTTGACTTTTCTACACTTTACACAAGTATTCCCATTCCAAACTAAAAGACAAATTGAAAGAGTTGGTATTACTTTGTTTCATTAAAAGAATGGCGAACGTAGATACAAGTATCTTGTCTTGGGAGGGATAAATCCTACTTTGTAAAGAATCACTCTGATTCAAACAAAAAATTCTCTGAAACTGACATTATCAAGATGCTTGATTTCTTGATTGACAACATATTTGTTACGTTTGGAGGACGTGTTTTTCAACAGACTGTCAGAATTCCAATGGGAACCAATTGTGCCCCTCTTCTTGCCGACTTGTTTCTTTATTATTATGAGGCTGACTTCATACAGGAACTTCTTAGGAAGAAAGATAAGAAGTTAGCAATATCCTTTAACTCTACGTTCCGCTATATAGATGATGTTCTCTCACTAAATAATACAAAATTTGGTGACTATGTTGAACGAATCTATCCCATCGAACTAGAGATAAAGGATACTACAGATACAGTTAAGTCTGCCTCATATCTTGACTTACATCTAGAAATTGACAATGAGGGTCGGTTGAAAACAAAACTTTACGACAAAGAGATGATTTCAGCTTCCCAATTGTGAACTTTCCATTTCTATAAAGCAACATTCCAGCAGCGCCTGCATACGGAGTATATATCTCCCAATTGATACGATATTCCGGGCTTGTGTTTCCTATCATGATTTCCTTGATAGAGGATTGCTGCTCACAAGGAAGCTATTAAACCAAGAGTTCCAAATGGTGAAGTTGAAATCATCCTTCGTAAATTTTACGGACGCCATCACGAGTTGGTTGACCGTTATGGAATAACCGTTTCACAGATGATATCGGATATGTTCCTTATGTCGTAACTACAATACCCTTCCCTTTTCACGAATGTGACTTACCGAATTAGACTATTTACTGGATTTGTAATAACATAAGCAACACGACGGGTGCCACATGTGGAGCAGGATCTGCTTACCCTTCCGAGCACCTGAGATCACCCCAGTTTTTGGTGGGGTTCGTGTTGCTCAGTCTTTAGTTTTCTATGTTGTGTCATCTGTACTATTATTTGTCTGTTTGTCTTTTTATTTTTGGCCATGGCATTGTCAGTTTGTTTTCGATCTATGAGTTTGACTGTCCCTCTGGTATCTTTCGTCCCTCTTTTCAGCTTGTAATTTTTGGTCATTGGCTTGGTCAATTTATGGTTAGTATCTGATGACTCTTGGCCAAGCACACATCTTTGTAGGCAGTGAGTCAGTAGGATGACAGGCCTTATTCAAGACTGAAAGCCTGTGAGCTATATAAAAATAAGGAGATGAGGTATGATTGCCAATGAGACAACTATCCACCAAAGTTCAAATGAAGTGGATGTAAGCAATTATAGGCAACCGTACAGCCATTAACAATGAGGAAAACCCATAACGTATAGTCGGCTATAAAAGATCCCGACAATGAAAAATATGAAACAATTCAATTGAGAAAACTAACTATAAATCTGACTCAGCATGTCAGATATAACAAACAAGTAGAATTACGAGCTATTGCTCACTAATAATATCCCGCTTCAACAACACTATTTTAAGAGGGTTACACATCTAACTAATCTTCCTGAGGCCCTCATCATAGAAAGTATTTGTTAAACAGGAAAGTGAAGAGAAATTATTCTGAAAACCCATTACACGGTAAAGCATGTTCTCATGAAGCCTGATAACCTAGTACACGGTAAAGCATGTTCCCATGAAGCTTGAAAACCCATTACATGGTAAACCATGTTCCCATGAAGCCTAATAACCCATTACAGGGTAAAGCATGTTCCCATGAAGCCTGTTAACCCATTACACAGTAAAGCATGTTCCCATGAAGCTTAATAACCCATTACACGGTAAAGCATGTTCTCATGAAGCCTGATAACACATTACACGGTAAAGCATGTTCCCATGAAGCCTGATAACCCATTACACGGTAAAGCATATTCCCATGAAGCCTGACAGTCCAATACATGGTAAAGCATGTTCCCATGAAGCCTGATAACCCATTACACAGTAAAGCATATTCCCACGAAGCCTGATAACCCATTACACAGTAAAGCATGAAGCCTGATAACCCATTACACAGTAAACCATGTTTCCATGAAGCCTGATTACCCATTACACGGTAAAGCATGTTCCCATGAAGCCTGATAAACCATTACAAGGTAAAGCATGTTCCCATGAAACCTGATAACCCATTACACGGTAAAGCATGTTCCCATGAAGCCTGATAACCCATTTCATGGTAAAGCATGTTCCCATGAAGCCTGATAACCCATTACACGGTAAAGCATGTTCCCATGAAGCCTGATAACCCATTACACGGTAAAGCATGTTCCCATGAAGCCTGGTAACCCATTACACGGCAAAGCATGTTCCCATGAAGCCTGATAACCCATTACACGGTAAAGCATGTTCCCATGAAGCCTGATAACCCATTACACGGTAAAGCATGTTCCCATGAAGCCTGATAACAAATTTCAGGAAGGTTTTATTTGTAAATGTAACGAAAAATGTTATTAATAGCCTGACTACTACTATGATATTCAAGAATTGGGTAAACAGCAAGTTGAGTGATGAATCTAAAACCCTGTCACACATTACAGCATACTGACATGTAGCCATATAAAAATATCATGCAACTGTGACTTGTAGTTCCGAGAAAATGGGACGAACAGACAAGGGTAAAACAGTAAACTCCTGCTTTGAATCTAATAAAAAACAATTAACATGAGTGCAGAGTGCCCATGCTAACAAACTAAAATAAATCCTGAATTTAAATAAAATTGGTTCCAGGCCTGGAAATGCCCTTCCAAATCACGAAAATGGTGAATAACCAGGAAAACTTTGGATTTATCATATTCTGAAGCTTGTCAACATTCTGAGCTATTTTCCTTTCCTAATTTCAGGACGTGTGCAATGTATTTACAGGCTTGAAATTTTTTGTGCCAATGATTACAACAATGAGATACTAGTCTTTGGAGTGTTTATAAGAAAGGCATTCTGTTTGTAATTATTGCCATCTTTAATGACTTACATATATATATGCATTCAAAGTAACTTGTGGATTATACCTCACATTGTACACTGTATGTATCTTCTCTTTCATTTATAACAAACAACTTGCATGTTTTGTCATGATAAGCAGATAGACAAGTTCATTGCAATATAGCCTCCATCTGGGAGAGCATGAATCATTTATTAGTTGTAATTGCCTTTGAACTAGCTTTCAAACATGTTTAACCCTGCCATATTCTTTATGTGCCTCTCCAAAGTCAGGAGCCTGAAGTACAGTGGAAGTCATATTTATTTTTTATAAATTGTTTTGTTAAAAATCAGGCTGTAATTTTCTTGTTTGAATTGTTTCACATTTATCATGTTGGGGCCTTTATAGCAGACTATACAATTTAGGTGTTTCTCATTGTTGAAGGCCATACAGTGGCCTATAATTGCTTACTACTGCTTCATTTTAACTCTAGTGGATAATTTTCTCATTGGCAATCATACCAGATCTCCTCATTTTTATATCAATTCCTGGACGGGAATAATTTTAAAAGAGACAATCTAATTAAAATTTAATCTCCACACTCACTCATTTTTTTATTCTTGGTCACTTCCACTGCAGTGACCAAGAATAAAAAAATGCGCGCTTCCGGAATTTAATTTTAATAAGATTGCTAAAAACAGATGAAATACTACAATTTCAGTTTAGAAAAAGAATAATGCTGCCCACAAATTTCACGAAGATTGTACTTCAATAAATATTTATTGAAACATCCTTTTCAGTCCATTTACACAGACAAATGTACATGTATCTCATTTCTTGTTAAGGAGAGTTAAATAAGAGAAAAACAACATAAACATATAGATTATCTGTATTTCAACAAAAGTATAACATCACATACATGTATATATTTTTTAAATTTAAAATTTATAGACATTTATCATAAAAATATGATTTTTTTAAATATATTACTGTGTTTGACATAAAGCATGTTAGAACTGTTGAGACAGATTTGTTAAATTATGCTATACCTGTAACCCTGGTTTTCACACATAGTTTTAGGATCTTGATCAAAATAAAATAAAGGAAAAAAAAGTTTTGTAAATGATATTTCTGTATTTCTAAGTTTTTAGAGAAGAGTCAACATTTTGGATGAGTTAAGGAGGGATATATTTTACATCTATGTCATTATAAAATAACTTTAATTTTTAGCATACAAACATATGTAAGGCCTTAATATTTTGGGATGTAGATAATATATGTTTGTAACATTAAAATATCTGGAAATCAAATTGTGACCAAATTTTCTATATTTAAGGAATGACTGTAATATTTTTCCTGTATTTGAAGAAATAACATTAAAAATGTGGTGCACACTGAATAACCCACATAGCAGGTTAATTAAAAGTGTGCACCACATTTTTGAAGTTATTTCGAATAGACAGAAAAAATATTACAGTCGTTCCTTATAATTTAATTCTAAATTCCATTTTAAGGAGTAAATCAAGTAAAAATGTTGATGATGTCACGGTCACATGACAAAATTATGTCTATGAGCTGATAGACAAAAAACTTTCAACCAATCAGAAGACGTGTTACATCCAAAATTAAATTATTTAATGGTTAATCAAGCTGAAGATTTTCAATCTTTAGCAAAATAAATCTTTTATATTAAATGTAATGTATCAAAACAAACAGTTCAAAGTTCATCTAAAGTATATTTCTATGCAGTACAAAAATTGGAATCCATAAATACAAATTGTTTTTAATTGGACAGAAGTTGTATAATATGCACAAAAATGAAAACAAGAAACAAAAATATCACAGTCATTGCTTACAAAACATGCTCACCAGTCTTGTTATAGAATCAAAATGCACTCATATAAGGCGACAAAATAATGTCAAAAATGCATTTCCAATTTTAGTATAAAAAACTTCAGAAAATAGAAATATATGAAGAGAAGAAAAATGATAAAAAATTTGAAACTTCCCAACAAGTTTTATACATGATTTCAAATACTTCATAATAAAAACAGTCATTTTCAAATACATGATGTGAAATTTCAACATTATTTTTATAGAGAGATGACTTTTGCATTACAGCAGACGTCATAAATATGTTGTCCAAATTACTTGGATAGTTACAAGGCTTTTATTTAATACTAACCCTGTTTTGATAACTTCAGAGAATACCTGGGTAAATCCAAGATAAAGTCACCTAAATCAAGCTGTGTCACTGGTGCATTCATGATTTTTTTTTTTTATTAATTTCATTAACAATCTGAATAAACGTATTTACACTTTTGGTATTTAGCTATATTTTGCCTCCAAATGACCTTAGATCTACTCCGAATCACCTTTTGACGTCAGGCAACAATCGCTTTTTAATTGTGACGTCAAATGTTTTGAATTATGATGTCAAATGTTACGGGAACCTGTGTGATTTTACGTAATGGCGGACAAATTTGCATACAAGTGTAAATACGTCTATTGATCTGATCAATTTCATGAAAATTGGTTAACAGATAAATTGTTCTCATTGTACTGGTATGTGGATTCATTTATTTTCGTGGATTAAACATGTATTTATGAGGATATTGGATTTCATGGTTTTGCCAAAGTAGGCATACAAGCCTATAGAAAATTGGTATATTGTTCAACATGTAAATTTGTAGTTCACATATAGGCCCCTACTCACAAAATCCACAAAAATTGATACCCCATGGATAATAATGAATCCACAGTAATCCACAGTACTGCAAGATTACTTGTATATCTAAAGTTAAAACATACATTCAATTTTAAAAATTCAATCTTTTGCTGATAATGCTTAAACCTACATATTTTTTAATTACATTAATCAAAAACAACTTAACTGTATCAGTACATAAAATTGAGAATGGAAATGGGGAATGTGTCAAAGAGACAACAACCCGACCACAGAACAGACAACAACAGAAGGTCACCAATAGGTCTTCAATGCAGCGAGAAATTCCCGCACCGGGCGTCCTTAAGCTGGCCCTAAACAAATATATATACTAGTTCAGTGATAATGGACGTCATACTAAACTCAAATTATACACAAGAAACTAAAAGTAAAAATAATACAAGACTAACAAAGGCCAGAGGCTCCTGACTTGGGACAGGCGCAAAAATGCGGCATGTATTTTAGAATGCATCTTTTTTTTAGGAATGTTAAGGTTATCCTAGCATGTGCAAACAGACTTATTCTTTTCATTATTTTTCTTTTCATAACTGTTTAAGAAATAAAATAAGAATGTGTATAAGAATACAAATGCCCTTGCTCAAGCTTCAAACAAACGAAAATATGACAGATGGACGGTCAAAGGTAACACTTTTTGCTTCCGTAGCTTACAGTGGGGGCATAAAAAGCTTATAAGAAACTAATATACTATACTGTATTTGAATACAGTTATGTATTACAATATCTTTCATATTGCATAGAATAACAAAAATACTAGAAAAAAAGAATGAATTTCCACAGGAAATGATCTTTAAACAGTCACTGTAACCCTAGTTTGAATCAAAAACTTGACATCTCTTGAGAAATATAAAACAGTTTGAAATATCCTCCTACAAATATCATAATCACATGACGTATTGTTATTAAAGTCACATGATCCAGTATAAACAGAGTCACATGACTCATTCCATTTCCATTTCCATTTCTGCATCTAATTCATGTGGATCACGTAAACTGTGAATTTGACTTTGGTTTGAGTTCATTCCTGACGACACTTTATCTTGTTGCGGTGCTGATTGACCACGGGAGGCATTAGTAATTGTTGGTACAGGTGTATGGGGGACAACTCCATGCACGTTTGCGACTGGTTCCTGCTGTTGAATGTATTTCTCCATTAACCAAGCTTGGCCTCGACTTGAAAAGTTTCTACTCAGTTCAAATAAGTTAACCACAGACATTCTCTGTGAATCAGTTAAGGAAAAGTTTTATTCAGGACGACACAATACCTTGTAGATTTGAGGTTTATCTTTTCAGTATCTGTGTCACATCTTAATATTCTAAATTCTATATTTTTAAGCTTTAAGAACTCTGTTGAAACCCTTAACTCAAGAATAGAGTGAACTGAAAATTAAATATTAGTTATAATTCATTTGAATTGTATGATGTATATTTGCTTCGGCATATAACAAGTCATACTGAACAAGAATGTGTCCATAGTACATGGATGCCCCACTCGCACTATCATTTTCTATGTTCAGTGGACCTTAAAATTGGGGTCAAAACTCTAATTTGGCATTAAAATTAGAAAGATCATATCATAAGAAACATGTGTACTAAGTTTCAATTTGATTGGACTTCAACATCATCAAAAACTACCTTGACCAAAAACTAACTTGAAAGACCAAAAACTTTAACCTGAAGTGGGACAGATGGATGGACGGACGAACAGACAGACGAACCAACGAATGGATGCACAGACCGAAAAACATAATGCCTATAAATGGGGCATAAAAAATTAAAGCTGTCTCAATTTGAGGTTTAGTAAAAACTTTATATATGAGCAATACACTCCCCCCACAAAAAAAAATACTTGTTTCATAGATGTTAATTTGAGTAAATTTAGCAAGTAAATGGGCAAGACTATTTTTTCCAATTTAATCAACCAAAATTATTTGTAAAATGGTCATATATGTGGACTTATGGTCAAATTAAGTTAAATATTATAAAATCATGCGTTAAAATATGTTTAGGTACAATATCCTGTCTTAGCTGTTGCACTCCTTTTCAAAAAGATGTCGAAATTATACCTTAGGCAGACAATTTTCTAATTCTACATGAAGGTCAACCTGATAATCTTTGAACAGGATTTCCAATTATTACAATTGGTATCTTAAAACTTTAATATGTAATTGTTATAATATTTAAGGATACACTTTTGGTAGGTAGTGGTGGTAGCTGGAACATAGAAGGTGGTTGTGATAACCTCAAATCTGTTGACCCTGAAAAAGATAAATCATCATTTCTATAATCTAATAATCAGTCAGTTTTGTCTAGGTCAGATACAGCTGCTGGTTAGGATTTTTATAAACTATATAAAATATGTGACTTTTACAAGAAATTAATCATATAATTGTCAAATATTTATCCCATACCGATATACTGACACTTATAGCATGTCCAAGGTCACCAAATTTATCTTTTGGGTAACAGGATATTCATACTATAGATTGAATGCCCCCTCCTTCCCTTGGGTGACTAGGGTATAAAAATATGGTTACTGAGGTATTCTTTGGACTGGGAGTAAAAACCATTGCCAAAGTGGGGCATCCGTTTGTCTGTGCCAGATGTACAAGTATGCAGCCATGCCAGGTCAGAATGGGGATGTTATATCCAATGCCTCGTGTAGAGTGCCTTGCTCTCTGCACGTTAAGAACCCTTGCAACAACTCTTTGAGGGGTCTGTAGGAGTCCTGTTGCAAGGCAAAATTTCTGTCCCTATCTAATTTATGCTCATTTTCCAGTGGCAGTCCTAATTTCGTCAACATACATCTCGGACAGCTTCTATTACAGAACCTACCTATTGCATTTATTGTTAATGTGTTCTTGTGCTGAACATGCATGAACTATTTGCCACTGGACATTAAGCAACCAACAATCAATCAATCTTTTTAGATTAAATGGAAACACCATATTTGACATTTGACAACTAGTAAAAAAACTTACCTAAAAAAAAACACATAGAAAGGATTACGGTATGCATTTGAAAGTCATTGAACTTCAAAATTACTAATTCAATTTTGATTCATTGAAAACTGCTTGACAATCTCAAACCAGTATGAATATTCTCATAATTCATGTCTACAAACTTGATAAGATTGAAATCTAATAGGACTGACAAGTATGCTTCATTTTTCATGTGCACTACTATCATCAATAATTTGACTGCGATGCTTCCAGGACAATTTTTTTACCAGTTGAACAGTTTGATTGAATGATACAAATTTATACAATAATATTGAAAGTTTTAACAAATTACAATAGGTGGTGTGAAACACTGACAGTTAAGTCACAGTATAAATATATACAAAATTTACCTGTAGCGTGGAAATACTGATGAGCTCTTGGATTAAATATTGTTCCTGTTTTAAATGGCATAAATAACGCTGGTAAACTGACATCTGAAATTAAAAAGGATTTAATAATTTTTAACATTTCATTTGGTTTATATTGACATTACTATATATAAATTAATATTATACGGAAAAAACATAACAAGAATTACCAAATGTATAAGTTACTTTTAATCTTAACCCTAATTTCACCGCATAAATTTGACGAGTTCAAACCAAAGTAAAATTCACCTATTTGAAATTTACTAAACTATTAGTAACACTGTTTTTTAAGACCTCAGGAACTAGGCAATTCACTTCTATATAAGACCTAAAATATTTATTTCTATTATGACAATAGCTTGCTTACCTTTTAAAGCATCGTAAATTTCTTCCTCATGTTTACTAAGTTTATGCTGACCAGCCAGTTTCTTTTCTAAATCATCCCTGATGGCCTTAGTTGTCTTTTCCATCATCTCTTTCTTATGTTTATTGCTTTCATCTTCAAAGAACTGGAGGCGCTCAAAGAACTGAAAAACAATGTGTCCATTAGTTACAGAAAACTTTTTTTGAAATATTCTGTACTAGACTAAAATAAACATCTAGAGGTTAATATATTGTTTTCAACTATAGAAAGGTTTCTATTTGATGTGTCAAGACAATCAAAGATCTAAAATCAACACAAAAATCCCTAAAGGACAAACATTGAATTCATACAACCACTGAGAAGGTTTCTGACATTCTTATGTGGCCATATTAAACTAGTTTCTGTACACTAATCCACCAGATACTTTGAATAAGGATCAGAGGAGTTACAAAAGTTACACAGAAAAATATACAATAAAATCAGAAATATTTCAAAAAATATGACAGCAATACATCTTTGTGTTATCAGAGATATAAATGGGAAAGGGAAGATAACTGTACTTACATCTTCAGACACTCCTGTAGCTATATTTTGTCTGTTTGTTGTGTAGGGGAAGGGGAGATAGCTGTACTTACATCTTCAGGGACTCCTGTAGCAATATGTTTGTCTGTTTGTTGTGAAGCTGGAGCTGAGGTTACAGTCTGTCTGGGAGCTATTGGTTTCAGTGTTTTACGAGGTCTATGAGGAGGTGGTGGATGAGGTTGAGATTGTTGTGGAATGCGATCAACAGAATCTGATCTGTAATTCAAACAAATTATAAAAACATACATTTATATGTCTTTAAGTAAAGGGGGAAAACTCATTCATTGCCGTGTAAAACAATAAAATAACATTAATCACTTGAAAAATTATATCATGTTTATATTTTCCAATGAACCAGTAATATTTTTAAAAATAATATCAATAATTATTTATATTCAGTTTTCTGCATTATAAAAGACAGCTTCAAATAAATCAAAATTGTAACTGTGTAATGATCATCAAATTATGTTTCTCATAATTAAAAAAGTCATAAGGAGAGAGAGTGTTTTTTATTTTTAATTAACAAAACACTACGATTAACTAACATTTCTACAAGTTTCTGAACTGGTGCTGGCTGTTCACGAGGAAGAACAGGACTCTCCTGTTTCTTCTCAGGGGAGGGAACTCTTGGAGACAATCTGGCAGGTGATTTGGGAGGAGGAACAGCATTTTGGTTCTGATTGGCTGATTTCCTTCCAGTACTTCCTGCAGATTTTCTACTCTCTGATGATACTGGTCTTTGATGTAACAGAGGTGGGCGTTGCTTCTGTTGTTTTTGTTGTTGTTCTAACTGTTGTTTCTGTTGTTCCTGAGTTTGTTGCATTTCATGCAAGTTTTCCATCAATGACTGCAATCTCTTTCTGTTATAAAAAGTAAGTAACAAATGTATTACTTAGAAAAAGTGCATTGATTGATTATTGCTTGTCTTCAAGGTGCAAATCTTGCAAACCATTTAAGGACAATAACATTAATTTTGTATGAATAAACCCTGCTTTGTACAAGATCAACATGCTGAGTTGGATTTTTAATGTGCAAGCTAACAAGGTACAGTCTGCAGGAAGACATGTCACCTTACCTAGAAACATTATTATGACTTTGAGCCTGCAAAGTTTTACTCTTTCGCCTAAATGAAGTGTGCTTGGCAGAGAAGCAGCAAATATCAATTTGAAAGTCATTGGTTTTGGTCTGGCAGGGGTAACAAACCAACAGCCTACTGCACTACAGACAATAAACCTACTAGAAACATTGAAGCTTTAAGTAGACATACTGTGGATTCATTTATTTTCAGGGGGGGATTATTTTTGTGCATTAAGGAAAAATTGTATTTTCATGGATATTTGATTTGCTGGTCTTGTTAAGGGCATACGATACAGTTACAGGGATGGTAATGATGTCACTAACGTAAAATGTTGTTTTTCGCGATGTCAAACTGTGACATATCGGGAAAAGATGCATTTTTCAACAGATTTTTATCATTCAGACTGATTTAAACAAGTTCATGGACCCTCTTTTAAAAAGGAAACTTGATTTGAATAGTGTTAAGATTATTTGTGCCAATTTTGAACATTTCACTGATGAAATTTTTTAAATTAGATAAATATAAATAAAAATTGCTGTTTCTTGACTAAAATCATGAAACTGATAAAATTTATTATTTCAAATTGTTACACAAATCTTAGCACAATTATGTAACTTATTTCAAATGTTTTAAAAAATATATCTTTTGAAACAAAAAGTTAGATATGTCTTTGTGAAAGGATAGATATGTCCAAGAAACCAAAATTTCAGTAAATATAAAAAATTTCGACCCCATTTATCACTAAAAGTAGTACATGAAGGTATATATTTTTTTACATGTTTGAATTGACTAGGTGCAAAATAGCTTGTATGCAAACTTTCGTTAAAAATTCACCGTGGGATCAAAACTGTATCGTATGCCCTTAAGTCTGCTGACAAGGATACAGAAAAAAATTTATACTTTTGTCAAACATTTAAATTTGTGGTTTACCTATACCCATAAAATCCATGAAAATTATTATTCCACATTTAATAATGAACACACAATCAAATTAATTTATTGTACTTATTATGAATTCGAAGGTTATAACATAACTTTAAATATCCTCTACATGAGGAAATTTTTGCATCCCAAACAAATTGGCCTATTTCACTTTTGCTAAAATATCAACAGTAATTCTTTCATGCTTTGAACTGCCATTTACCATATCTATTTAATATCATCATATGATGGTAAATATTTTGTTGGAAAAAATTTTAAAACAAATGATTTTCACATAAATCAAAATTTTATTCTGTGATTAAGAGTACTTTTACAGAATTTTTGTATCGTCATACTCAAAGTACCACTTGAGAACAAATATTTTGAAAAAGAAATATAAACTGTATCAAATTGAATTTGTACTCATTTATCTTTATAAAACCTGATATCAGACAGAAAAAACTGTCTGCTGCTTAATGTCCAGCAGCAAATATTTCATGCACATTCAGAATCAACTTGAAATTTGAGACTTACTCATATTCTTGTTGCACAAGTTCTAATTCAGCATGATGTTTATGTACCAGATTTTCAACATCGGATTTCTTTACCATTTCCTTAAAAAGACATAAAAATAAAAACATAACAATTGTTATGGCAATAAAACTGAAAATTGTATAATTATAAGTTTTCTTATAATTATTTAAAGGACTACAAATACTTGCGTATTCTTGTAGGAGAGGGAGGGGTAATCTTAAGTTCTTGCCATTTTTTAAGCAGGGTAAAATTTGGTAGATTTGCAGTGACATGCAATTTAAATTGTCCCAACCCCATCCCTGATCAATCAGATTCTTTGATCATGAATTATTCATGAATTACAATAAATCAATAATTGTTGCATACATATAAATCATGTTTTTGAAACATTATGGAAATAAGAGAATTCCTTAAATGAATAGAGATATTCACAGTTGTGTCTTTAATATTGAAAATTTTAAAATGATTTTATTAAGGAATTAATTTGGATTCTCAGTTTAACAGTGTCTATCTACCTGAATTTATAGGACAAAATAGACCATAATTCACCACTTACTGGATATCTTATTACAATGAAATAACTCAGTCAAAGCTTACATATATGCCCTACTTTGGAGTAGGAAGAGTATTTAAGCATAACTATTCCTACCTCTTTCGCAGGAGATCTCACAGGTGATTTGACTGGCGAAGGAGGCTTTTGAAGTTCAGGTGTTTGAGGCTTTGGAGGTTCTGGTGTTTTTGGTTTTGGGGGCTCAGGAGTTTTAGGTTTTGGAGGTTCTGGTGTCCTAATCTCTGGTGAAAAAGAAATGGCTGACAATGCCTCATCAGCAAACTCTCTAAACATATCATCTCTCTTCCATGATGTCAAGTCAATACCAGCAACTTCAAAAACAAGGTCATTGAAGGGCATTGTACCTAAAAATAAATTGTAATATATATTCATCTATTTTCTCTTAAAGACAGGAATAAAATAAGAATAGATCTACTGAGAAATGGAAATAAATAACTAACTAAATGGGCTTTTTGAGAAAAAAAGATCTTTCAGCTATGTCCATCACATAAATAAAATCGTAGAACTGCTTGTACCTTTATGACATCATTTATGATAACCTGTTGATAGAAGCTTTTGTATCTCAGCCTTCTATGAAAGTCAATAAAGCAACAAAAAATCAAGACATAGTATTCACCATAATGTATGATCTCATTACTTATCTGTATTAGTGATCCGATTATAGAGCTTATCTTGTTGTGCATTATCAATTTTTCCAAACCAAGAGGTAAAACTAGTATTACATCTCCTGTTGATCTGATCAGACATTGCTCAAATGGACATCAAAGTGTTGATTTTTTAAAATTTTGCACCTTTTATCTTTTTTTTTGTAATGAAGCCATTTCTTGCTACATGTATTTTGTTTCTTGCTACTACAAGTATTTACTTTTTGTTGGTGTGTCTGTTTATTGAAAGCAGGAAACAAAAAATAAAAGGTTTGATCAAAGTTTAATTGACCAAAACTTACAATCATACCACTGAGTTGAAGTAACGAAATCTAATGTCAGAAGAGTTATATACAATGCAAATTTTGTTTGTCATGTCAAAGTCTTTCACACATGTAAAAGATCACAGAAAAATTTATATTTCTTATAAAACTTTCTGACGGTAAATTAGGTTTGAGTTGAGCAAAATTTCAAACAATAGGAATTCAACTCATATGGAGTAAACTAATATAAAGTATTGTGTTTCAATGTTGGGACTGCAGAAATATTTCAACTGAAGCAGAATTTTGAGTAAAACAAGTTCAAGATAACAAGAGCCGACTGTAGTCAGAGAATTCACTGATCTTCTGCTATAAAAGGTATTGCATAATCAACTGTGGCATTCAAGTAAATCACCACCAATCATTATGATTAATCTAGAGTGTTGAGCAGCTTGAGCCTAAATCTGCTTCCCTATGATATGACAGGGAACCATATATGAATGTTTGAAAGGCTGTTGAATAAAAAAATTCCATACGATCTCTGAAAACACTATTAATCATCAAATATATACTGTAAACCAACTTATTTTCACGTTTAACCCTTTCTAGTCCACATTGCCGCTATTTAATTTCATGATTCTCTAATTTACCTGATGTAGTTTAGTAAGGAAAGATCCAAGTTTTACATATTCGCGACAATTTATATTAGATTTATTTTTCTACTGGCGAAAGTCCCAAAAAAATTGCTCGTGAAAATAAGTTGGTTTACAGTAAACTCTTCGTCAAGATAGCCAACAAAGAATAATAATTACCTGCTTGTCGAACAAAAGTTCTTGGTTTGAATTTTTTGGCATAATAAAACGTAATTGGTATGTAACCACAAGGTTCATGTTTTCCTCTTGTTTGATTCAGCGGATAAACAGGGAAATCAAAAGATGCGAATTTAGCTGCAGGATCAGCTTCTTTCTTTTCATCTTTAACTCCATCTGCAGAATTGTCACCTAACATCAGATCAATATCTTCTGATATTGATTCAACTTCACTGTCACGAGGTGTATGGGGGGCGTCATCATCTCCGTGGGGTTCTGGCAGAACAATGGTTGGGAGTTCCTACAAAAGCATCAAGTAAAAAGCATGACTTTCTAATATCTATAAAGGATTTAGAACATACCATTGCTGTCCTTGCTGTAAAAAAAAGTAATTTTCAGTCAATTTTCTCGAATAATATCTATGGTTTCATAAACCGGTTTGTGTTATGATTCATTTGCTATGTACATAAGAACCTTTGATGGTGTTTTCAAAAAGCAAATATCAAATATTGTCTTCTGAAAATGTTTACTCTAAGCAGTCAAAATTCAAACTCACAAATAACAAATCTGGGAATAATTTAAAAAAGTTCTCCTAAGAAACTTTAATATACTTCAGGAAACGTCAATGATTTAAAAAAAAAAAATATGAAAAAATTTGAAAAAAATGTGGTTTTTGTTTAAAAGTAAAGCTATTAAAACAAAACTGTTTAATCAAAACTAGTAAAATTCAACACACCCAAAACAAAAGGTTACATGACAAAATCAAAAACTTTAAAAATTATATTAATACAAAAAACATAAAAGTAAATTAAAACTTCCTACTTCATACTATAAATGACATTATACTAAAGATGCTTTTTTTCTGTTTTTTTTTGTTTTCATGCCCAACTTCTCAATAAAACTTTGCGCAATCATACATGCATTGCAAGCTTCAGTAAGCTAAAAACCATATCTTGATAGAATTGAGATGTCTGCATGACATCAAACACATACATAATCTTCTCATCCGTTTTGATACAGAAACCATTTTGCTGCTGTTTAGTTGTAGTGACTATAAACATTTGTTATAGATAGTCACTGACTTTATATGGTTACAATTTCCAACATATTTCAGAGGGAATAGAGACGAAGGATATCAAAGGGACAAAGATTGGGATTTGAAAAATTTTATATATATGGTTCTTCAACAAGTCATGCTGGTTGACTTAGAAAAAAGGATAAAGTTCAGGATTAAAAACAAGGAAAATATCTGATCAGGTGATTGGAGGACAAAGAATAGATATGGGAAATAGGTATAAAGAGTGAGATTTTACATAGGATATTTTTCACCAAGGCATAACTAAGGGATGTTTCTATACAGAATAGTTTCAATGATATTCAAACAATTCAGTAAGTAGTAAAACTTAAGATGGACAACTCTTGCAAGTCAAATAAAACTTAAGATGGACAACTCATGCAAGTCAAATAAAACTTAAGATGGACAACTCTTGCAAGTCAAATAAAACTTAAGATGGACAACTCATGCAAGTCAAATAAAACTTAAAATGGACAACTCTTGCAAGTCAAATAAAACTTAAGATGGACAACTCATGCAAGTCAAATAAAACTTAAAATGGACAACTCTTGCAAGTCAAATAAAACTTAAAATGGACAACTCTTGCAAGTCAAATGAATGTATTAAAAAAAAGGTAATGTTAAATAGTTTTATTGATGCTGACTAAATTTTTAAGGAAATAAAATTTCTTCTTTCGGAATCCTAAACATACACTACTCTTGGATAAATCAATAAAGGAGGCAATTTTAAAGGTAATTCCTAGACTTTTCTTTCAATCTTGTATAAATTGTTAGAATGAATAAACTGAAAGTCAATTTTTTAGTATGGAATTTCCTGAACTTCAGGGACCATCAAAAAGAAGCTAAATGGAATATTTATATGAGATTATGGTAAAAATTTTGCAACAACAATTATTTAAGAAAAGTGTTTTGCATTATAAACTCTTTTCAATGCTCACATAAAGTAATTCAAGGATCAATAACTGCTAATAGACAAAAGAACTGTCCTTAGCTGAACTATAAAAAGAAATATCATCTCATCATGAAATCTTGATAATACTGGACTTCAGGCTTTAAATATGTATTTAATTGATTGGTGTTTAATGCCACTTTCAGCTCTATTGTGCTATATCGTGGCAGTCAGTTTAAAACCTTTTTATTTGGTGGAGGAAGCCAGAGTGCCTAGAGAGAATCACTCACCTTTGGTAGGAAAAATGATAATTCTAGTCAATGCAAGATTGGAGTTGAGAGCACCTGCCACGTGCGGGATTCCAACTCACAACCTCAGTGTTGACAGGCTAGTGAAACAGTAGTTTGAATACTCAGACCACTCGGCCACCGAGGCCCCAAATATGTATTTAAGACTGAACATATGTATTTAAGATTTGACATATACAAGACATGATATATACTACAGAAAAGAAATGACACTTCAAACATTGTTTTTACAAACATGCAATCCACTAAGTCATTCATTACTATAGCCATTCTGCAATCTACTTACCCCTCGCTGTATCAAAAAATTGTTTAAATTAATACAAACACACAATATTCAGAAATTGTCACGACAACTCAATCAAATTACAATACTCTGCTCCTGATATCGTTATAATGTAACTCGTATTATATGTTTCCTCAACAAATGTACAACGCAATGTAATGAAAAAATATGTTTTCTGCATATCTTTGTTCAGCTTAGGTGATACCAGAATAAAATGATATATGACAAAATAATATAATTGCCACATCCATGCCAATTTGACTTTTGTTCTTACAGTATTTCTTTCTGAGGTCTGATATCTTTTGATAGTGGCTGTATACACATACAAAAAGTATCCAATTATCTATCAAAATGCATATGGAGTAAGAAAAATATTACTGTGCATAACATCAAAATATTTGCTGTTAAAGAAGATATAAATTGTGCAAGTTCCACAAGTTCCACAAAACTGAATTATTTAGTTTTATCAAGTTATCTAAAAAACTATATTCCACCTAAATGTGCATCATACTCATACCACCAATCTTTTTCAAACAAAATACACCATTCTAGTCCCTTTAAACTTAAATTATTTTCAATTTCTGAGTTATGTTATTATTATTTTCTAAAAGATAATTTAAATTACCAGAACTTGTATGTCCTCCAGATTAATGGTTGCCATGGCAATCATGTCCTCCATTTGACCTGAGTGAATAGAGACCTTGACATTTTGATCTGGTTCCTCTTTATTGGGAGTTGGCAGACGGTCACCAGGTAGATCAAATACTACATCTTCATGAATCCTAAACAGTTAAAAAAACTTAAGAATATTTATCAAACAATTATGTTATTATCAGTTAAAAAAATTGGGTCATTTCAATGTTTGTTTTGCCATGTATTAAAATATGTATGAAATTAAGTATAACGTGGCAACACTTAATATGTAATCAGCACAACAAATTATAACTTTTACATCCTTCATTTTGTGAATCATAAAGGAAAAATTCAACTGACAAAAAAAATGGTTTTTTTTTTGCAAATTATCTCCCCTTTATTATTTAGTACTTTACTATTATGAAAGTGCCCAAACAATATAATTACGCAGTCAACCATGAACAAGCCCCCATATATACTTACGATGGCAGGACTCCTCTCATCTCCTGCATTTTCTTCTCCAATACTGCCTTTTTGTCTAAAAAAAACATCACAACATACTGATAATAATATTACTTTTCAAATAATCAGATAATCCCTATCTTAATATAATCTATTTATTTTTTTGAAAAGGTGGTAGTTGAACATGTTTTACAATAAAGACAGTCATTTAACTCTGCCTAACAACATTGACATAAGAATTGGAGAAATACTGATTTTAACAAATGTTTTTTTATGAAGAGATTATCAGATAAAGATTCCAGTCTGTATTGAAAAATTGAACATCAAATGTAAGAGATAAAAGAAATTACTTGTCTATTATAGACTTGCCCAAGACTTCATTATCACACTTTCTGAAGTTTCTATTAAATTTATTCATAATAGCTATACACTCTGGGCAATATAGAGCTAATAATATTTTATGAACACATGTTGAGTATTGAATACTGATTTTTTGCCCTGTTTCAGTGAAAATGTGACCCCAATTTCTTTTAATTCCGTCAATCATTTTGTTACAATCTTTTCAAAATTCTTTTACAAAATATCTCATTATGAAGTTCCAAATTAAAATAAAATCATTACTAATTACTGAATTCGAGAAATATGTAGGAGATTTAACAATGGTAAAACGGACAAACAATGACTTGCAGTATACATATGACTTCCAAGGCAGATCCAGGGGTGTAGAGGGTGAACACCCCTCCCCCCTTTGATCAACAAAAAAAAATAATTATATAATGTTTTTCACAATTTATATGATTATCTAGCATAAATTTGTTCAAATTTTTTTTATAGAATATATAAATCATTTATATGGAATTACGCCCCCCCACCCCTTGAAAAAATTCTGGATCCACATATCACTCAATGAGTAGGGACATAACAATTAAAAATAATGGTATAAATGTGAAAGTAAAAGTTGCTATAAAATTTTTTATAAATGTGTGTACAAAGCAAAATATAATGGCAAACCGATGTATTCAAAATTTTTCTCAAGTTGCTATTATAATAAAATGTTATAAAGCAAGTAGATTTAAACAATCTACACACATGCAAGCTAAATATGCAATAACATATTATGTAATGTTAAAAAAATAAAATCTCAATATTATATACTATTCAAGCTACACAAAATATTCAAATTTTTGGTTCTCAAACCCTCAGACCTAATTTGCTTCATAAAAGAGAGGATGTCAATAAATTTTACTTAATTCTCCTATTATCTTTCTGTTTTAATGAACGAGAAGAAAGAAATTTCAAAACCTCTGTAAAAAAATCAGAAAATTATGACAAGACCTCAGGAAAACATTTAACCACTTGTGAATACATTTTTACAATACAGTTAACTCTCGTTGTCTCGAACTCGGTTGACTCGAAATTTCGGATGAGTCGAAGTTTTCTTGTGGTTCCGAACTTTGTTCCATATAAATATATGATGAGTATATACTCCTGATGAGTCGAAATTGGATGAGTCGAAATTTCGGTTGACTCGACTAAATTTATGGTCCCAAGGTTAACAAAACCATTCAAAATTCATTATTTATCTCGAACCAAAACATATATGTCAAAACATGACCTCGAGGATTTAAATGGATTGAAGAGTTAATCTGACAATACACGTGTAATTAAATTTCCGGTCATTGACCATTGTATTGATTTATGACATGCTTTTTCCACAAGTGTTCATCTAAGATTCTTTAATCACCATGATAAATAATTAGTGATACATTGTTATAGTTTATGAAAAATTATTTAAAATGTTTTAAAAACCATTAATCATAATCATACACTAATGAGCTTGGCTGTGTATAAAGTTGGGATTAAGACTTCTGTTGGTGATCAACCCAAAACTACTCAATCGGCATCTTTATTTTTTTTTTGTATTTTCTCTTGCAGAAAAATATTTTAATGAAAGAAAATTAAAAGAAATCTAAATTTTCTAAAATCTCTTGTATACGAGAATGAACAATTTTGTCAACTTTAAATAACGCTAAGATCGATTGGAAATGACTCTCTCGGCTAAAAGCCAAAGGGACAAATTGTTACTGTACAAAGAAATAAATAAGAGACATACAATGTTATTATAATATTAAAAGACCATAATAAACAAAAACATCGATTTGAAACCAGAATATCGATCCCCTTCCCATCCGGATTTATTTTAGCCTTACCAAGCTAAGCAAGAGTTATGTCCCTTGGACTGTCAAACTTCCGGTTTTCGTTTGAGTCGAACTACGGGTATCTCGAAATATTTCTCTGGTCCGGCTGACTTCAAGATAACGAGAGTCGACTGTATTTTATTCAGGTATTTCAAGATAAAAAAAAAAATTGTACTTATAAATAAGCTCTTCTTTTCAAATAACACTAAATATTAAAAGGCCTGTATGAGAAACAAAATCTTCAATAGACTATTTTCATATTACCGACTTTTGACTCCGGATTATATAATTTGTCGACTGGTTACCTTGGACATCATGGTACTCGGTCAAGTAAGAGCAACCAAAATAAGTAAAATCAAACATATAATCGGTGTAATTTGAGGGGAAAGTTTACTGTTTTCCAATGATTTTGTAGTAAAAAAAAATGTTAGGCAGGTAATTTTCCCCAAAAAATTGTAACGATTGAAAGCTTGGTTTTACTTTTTTAGCTTGCTCTTACCAGACTTGGTACCATGATGTCCAAGGTAACCAGTCGACAAATTATATAATCCAGAGTCAAAAGTCGGTAATATGAAAATAGTCTATGGCATAGCCTTACCATATAGCATATTAAACCTGATAGCTTATAAAAATTGAATAAAAATCCACACACTTTAGCATCATAATCATATACACTATATATATATTTGTGTGTGTGTGTCTGTCTGCATTAAAAATTATATTTAAGAAATATCAGTTTACATTATGCTGTTTACATCTACAATTAATTTTAACTTCATACATACCGTAAATTCAGTAATTTTTTCATGCATTTATTATTGAGATTGGTGGATAATAGACAAAAAATCTCAAATGTGACTTTTTTATTTTTGCAAAAACCTATCATGTCACAATTTTCCCAATAATAAAAACATTGCAAAAATTTATGAATTTATTAATGAAAAATTTACAGAAGGCATTCATTCCCATATGCCTCAACTATTTCTTTTACAAAATTCTCATTCATTTTGACTAACTCGATTATCACATTTTCTCCAATTTTTGCCTTACTCCTGAAATTTTCCATTTGTCAAATTTAATTTGTAAACAATTCTTTGCCTTTAATATCAAATAAAGGACAAAAATAACTCCATTGAGTTTCCCCAATGGATATGGAAGCCAAAATCAAGTAATAACTTATTAAGTACAGCATGATGTAAGAACTGGTATAGCTAACCTATTATATCTCAAACTATAAATATTACCTTTAGCATAGGTGTCATAGAAAGTTTTAATCTGAAATTCTTTTTAATTCAAATTAACATACAGGAAATGGTTGAAAAGAAATAAATTGTGAATCTTGGAAAAAAAACGTCATTAGCATTGGAATGAAAGAATATACTTATCTCAAATATAAAGGGTAGGTATACTAAATTTTTACTAAAGGAATTGTATGTTGGGTTTGTTTAAAGCTGGGATAAGTTGATACATATTCAAAAGAAAGATACAATTAAGTTTGTACATATGCAATGTATTTTTAAGCTTCAAATTTAAAGGCGACAAAAACTTTTATAAAACTAGAGGCTCTCAAGAGCCTGTGTCGCTCACCTGTATTTACTGATGCTTTGGAAATCATGTAAAATAAGGTTAAAATCATAATTAATAGTATTAGATATTAGATATTCTAATGATATCTAAGATAATAACAAAAACTTCAAAATTTTGTAAAATTACTAACTCAGGGCAGCAACCCAACAATGGGTTGTTGGATTCGTTGAAAATTTCAGGGCAGATAAATCTTAATCTGATGAACATTTTGCCACTGTCAGATTTGCACTAAATGCTTTAGTTTCAGAGATATAAACCAAAACTGCATTTTACCCTATGTTCTATTTTTAACCAAGTTGGCCATGATGGTTGGAAGGCGAGGTCATCGGACAAATTTTTAAACTAGATACCCTAATAATGATTATGGCCAAGTATGGTTAAATTTGTCTCAGTAGTTTCAGAGAAGAAGATTTTTGTAAAGATTACAAAATTTACGAAAAATTGTTAAAATTGACTATTAAGGGCAATAACTCCTAAAGGGTCGACTGACAATTTTGGTCATGACAACTTATTTGTAGATCTTACTTTGCTGAACATTATTGCTGTTTACAGTTTATCTCTATCTATAATAATATTCAAGATAATAACTAAAACTGCAAAATTTTCTTAAAATTACCAATTCAGGGCAGCAACCCAACAACAGGTTGTCAGATTTGTCTGAAAAATTCAGGGCAGATAGATCTTGACCTGATAATCAGTTTTACCCATGTCAGATTTACTCTAAATGCTTTGGTTTCAGAGATATAAGCCAAAATCTACATTTTACACCTATGTTCTATTTTTAGCCATGGAGGCCATCTTGGTTGGTTGGCGGGGTCATCGGACACATTTTAAAACTAAATACCCTAATGATGATTGTGGCCAAGTTTGGTTAAATTTGGCCCAGTGGTTTCAGAGGAGAAGATTTTGTAAAAGCTAACGACGACGGACGACGGACGCCAAGTGATGAGAAAGCTCACTTGGCCCTTTGGGCCAGGTGAGCTAAAACAATAGTATAATCTATATTTTTGAATTTTAAATATAAAGAAGGACTGGGAATGATAATTTTGATGATGATAAACTTTCTATAACTCCTGATGTTAGCAGCACACACCTTCAGCAGGTTTAGCTCTAGACCCAATCAAACCTTTCTTAGGTTTCACTTCCTCTTCTTTTGGGGTTTCTGGCTTTTCCTAAGATAGATAAAAAACATAATAATTTCTGCCAGTTTTTAAGAACGTCATTTAAGAATTAAATGTTTCTTTTTATAGTTTTATAGAGGTGTGAAAGCGTTGACCAAAGCGCACGTTTTGTATGAAGCATGGAGGCACTTCATACTAACAATGTGCAAACGATTAACACTTTTACAACCCTATAAAATTATAAAAAGAAGCATAACAATTTTATGCTACAATTATGAAATTAAGAATTATATCAAGATTTTCGTTTGTTTTCTATGCATTGTTTTAACATTTTAATAGATAGCAAGTACAGTCATATCTGAATCTGATGTTCAGTGGTTGTCGTTTGTTGATGTGGTTCATAAGTGTTTCTCGTTTCTTGTTTTTATATAGATTAGACCGTTGGTTTTCCTGTGTGAATGGTTTTACATTAGCAATTTTGGGGCCCTTTATAGCTTGCTGTGCGGTGTGAGCCAAGGCTCCGTGTTGAAGACCGTACTTTGACCTATAATGGTTTACTTTTATAAATTGCGACTTGGATGGAGAGTTGTCTCATTGGCACTCATACCACATCTTCTTATATCTATATCTGTTGTATTTTATACGGAAATAAAATATCATAATAGAGTGCATCGTGATTGTTGTCAGCCAATCAAGATGACAGATTCTAATGAAACATACATGTAATGTAATTATGAGAATAAAGTAACACCAGTTGACTGTTGTGAGAAATGCATGTAGGTGTGTCCACTTATTTCTTCGACAAGATCAAGTGTGTTTAAATAGATTGAAAGATTTATTTATAACATTTTCAATAGCAGTTAATATGTGTGTGCTGTGTGTGTGCGAGTTCTTAAACAACATTCAGTCTGTCAACTATTCATTTCATTTGTGAAAGAAGTAACAGCACTTTATGCATGTGAATTCTTCAAAGACATTCAATCTGTCAGTTTGTATATCTATATAGTTTGTTCAGAATTCTTTAGTACTAGCAACTGCTGATTTTTGTATGAAATATACATTCTGTCTCTTTTAAACAACATCCATTCTTCCAATTGGTGTATTAATTAAATTTAGACTTAAATTGATGTTCATTTTGCGAACATAAAATAAATTCTCACCTCTTCAACAACATCCAGCCTACCAGTTTTTAGTATTTTATTTTGGAATGTGATCATACACTTGAGCTCAGCCTGTTTGATAGATTTTGGTGTGTGTACCCTGACATATAAGTAATGATCATATTCTGGTTCATGTGTCCACACTGCCACTTCTTTCATTTCTGGTTTGGGTGGCTCAGGTGGCTTTTCTTCCTGTTCTTCAGCAAATCTTACTTTCTGCAGTGATAAAATACAGTTAAACATCTTACTATTCAATGAGAAACAAAAGGTTTTTTATTTTGTTTATTTTTTGTATGTTGTAGTTTTCCTATTATATGTGAAGGGGCCTCGGTGGCCGAGTGGTCTAAGTAGTTACTACTGTAATCACTAGCCAGTCAACACTGAGGTTGTGAGTTCGAACCCGCTCGTGCAGGTGCACTCGACTCAATCTTAATTGACTAGGATTGTCAGTTTTCCTATCGAAGGTCGGTGGTTTTCTCCGGGCACTCGGCTTCCTCCACCAATAAAACTGGCCGCCACAAAATAGCCCAAAAGCGGTGCTTAAAAGTGGCATTAAAACACCAAAAATAAAAATAAATAAATAAATATTATATGTGAAAGTTTTTGCTTAGTTTGACTTAAAACCATAAACATTGGCATCAACAAGTATGAGTTAAGCCCTTTTCAACTGATTCTTATAGTTTGTTCTTATGTTGTACAGTTACACCACTGTCCCAGGTTAGGGGAGGGTTGGCGCCTTCAAACTAGTTTCACCCCGCCACATCCTATATGTGCCTGTCCCAAGTCAGGAGCCTGTAATTCAGTGGTTGTCGTTTGTTGCTGTATATCATATCTGTTTTTAGTTCATTATTTAGTACATAAATCAGGCCCTTAGTTTTCCTGTTTTAATTGATTTACATTTGTCATTTCGGGGCCTTTTATGGCTGACTATGCGGTATGGATTTTACTCATTGTTGAAGGCCATACATAATCTATAGTTGTTAATTTCTGTGTCATTTGGTCTCTTGTGAAGAGTTGTCTCATTGGCAATCATACCACATCTTCTTGTTTTTATATATAAAGGTTTAAACTTAAATTGGTGTGCTGTTACCAACAGTTATTTTAATGTCAGCATAACTGCATACTTAAAATTCTTACACAAAGTAAATTATGCTAATAGGCAAGAAATAATAATAAATTGAAATTTCCAATACAAATTTCTTTGCTCTTTTATTCATCAGACTGACTTTAAAGTAGATTTATTCCAACCTCTTGTATAAAAAAAATATTTTGACAAATTATTTTGGATAAGGTTCCTATGCTCTACAGCAATGTTGAACATAGACAATTTTGTAGACTTTTCCCATGCCTCTTTTGATTTCATGTCTACCCATACCTTTCTTTATATATTTTACCATCCAAATTTTTGACTCAAAGCATTACCAAGACAAAAAGTTTGACATTCTGCAAATTATGTAGGCTTGCTTTTAATCTATTGTAAATGTCTTAAAGTGTCTTTTGGTTATATGGTGTCATCCTTTTTCATGTTATCAGCCTTCCAAAATTTTGGGTTTGGATGTTACCGGGAAAGATTATTCCAGAAATATATTGTGTACACAGAAATTGATAGCACATGTTGTTGTTTTTTTAACAAACCTTTGGAGATTGCTCCTTCCTTCTGTATCACTCTCGTAATCCTCTAGTCCTAGTTTCTGATCACTATCAACACTTCCTTTGTCACTACTTATTTCCTCACCCTCTTCTTCTAAATCCTAAAAATAAACAAAAATACAATTTTCATACTGTACATGTGGACTCATTTATTTTCATGGGTTGTTGAAAAAATTGAATTTTTGTGGATACAAGATTTCGTTGTATAGCAGAAGTTTGTATACAAGCCTATAGACAATTTATACTTTGTTGTATATTTGAATTCCTGGTCTCCCTATACCAATGAAATGAATGTAAATAAGATCCCCATGAATAATAATATTGAATCCACAGTAATATATTGTTGCTCAAAGTTAATATTTTTCTGTATAGATTTCTGTGATATATTGTTTGTCTTTTTTCTTTGACTGTCTTTTTTGTTTTTGATTGCCTGTTGGTATTTCCTTTAAACCAGTAGTGTATCAAAATGGAAAAGGAAAAAAAATTATAATAAAAAATATGATCACACTATCTATAGTTTTGAAAGGCTTTTTTTCTCACTTACTAAATAAAACTTTGATGTGTAAAACATGCAAAGATTTCAAAATTCAAGTAATTTTTAACACTCAGATTTTAAAATTCAAGTTGTTTTTGATAAAGAAAATTCCCTGAATGCCAGAAAAGTATATCACTACAACCTTTAATTATATTTTAGGGCTGTCCCAGAAATAAATGTATGGTGGCCAGAAGGCACTTTTTACATTTTATTTTATCTCACCATTCATGAGATCTCAATTGATTATGTCCTATAGTTGTTCATGCCATCCTTAAAAAAAATCACCACCCAACAAATCTTATTAGAAGTGCCTTCTGACCTCTTCCCCCTCCATTAAAAAAAATATTCTGAGACAGCCCTTATAATAAATTTCTAAGTACAATATCTTTTATTCAAAAAAAAAACAAGAGTAAAACAAGGGAAAATGTAAAGCACATAAAGCTGTTAACAAAACAATATCATATCCCAGTACGAGTAGAGATAAAATAAATTGATAACTTCAGCAGAACTCAGAACAAAGATGGCTGACAGTTATCACAAGTTAATAAATTCACTATTACTAAGAATATAGCTGCTAAAGTCTTGCTGCAAAGAGAATTACTAATCACAATAAAAGATTGTATCCTTTAAATGAAAATTATAAAAGTAAAGAAAATTTAAAATCAGATTTTAACAGACTCGAGTCAAATCACCAATTCAAAAATTACTTACTTTTCTTCGCTACAGAAATCGCAAAAATTATTAACATTATATAAGATATCAATTCATAAATAACTAAAACAGGTATAAAGTTTTCTGAAATATGCAAGAGTTCAATCAGCTGCAAGTTACAGCTAATCCCAATACCTGTTTTAAGTATATTAGATCTACTTTAACATGCATTTCATGAAACAAATTCAGTTAAATAAAAGTAAGCTTGAGTAACTGCCCAAGTTTTGACTAGTTATAAAGGAGGAAAATAAGACAGTTTTTGCGATCAAATATGTACATTTTTCGTCTATGGGAAAAGAGATGACTTTTGTATACATGTATTATATAGATTCTGAACTAGGCAAGTTACTTAACCAAAGTCACTCATGTGTAAAATATAGAATAAGTCAACCAATATCAGTTAATTGCATTTTCTCAACATTTAACTGGACATAAATGGCTTGCACCCCCATCAACTTAAAATCTATGTCTGATTTAAAGAGTTGGGTTGCACCCCCATCAACTTAAAATCTATGACTGATTTAAAGAGTTGGCTTGCACCCCCATCAACTTAAAATCTATGTCTGATTTAAAGAGTTGGCTTGCACCCCATCAACTTAAAATCTATGTCTGATTTGAAGAGTTGGCTTGCACCCCATCAACTTAAAATCTATGTCTGATTTAAAGAGTTGGCTTGCACCCCATCAACTTAAAATCTATGTCTGATTTAAAGAGTTGGCTTGCACACCCATCAACTTAAAATCTATGTCTGATTTAAAGAGTTGGCTTGCACCCCATCAACTTAAAATCTATGTCTGATTTAAAGAGTTGGCTTGCACCCCATCAACTTAAAATCTATGTCTGATTTAATGAGTTGGCTTGCACCCCATCAACTTTAAATCTATGTCTGATTTAAAGAGTTGGCTTGCACCCCATCAACTTAAAATCTATGTCTGATTTAAAGAGTTAAAATCTATGTCTGATTTAAAGAGTTGGCTTGCACCCCCATCAACTTAAAATTTACGTCTGATTTAAAGAGTTGGCTTGCACCCCATCAACTTAAAATCTATGTCTGATTTAAAGAGTTGGCTTGCACCCCCATCAACTTAAAATCTATGTCTGATTTAAAGAGTTGGCTTGCACCTCCCATCAACTTAAAATCTATGTCTGATTTAAAGAGTTGGCTTGTACCCCACATCAACTTAAAATCTATGTCTGATTTAAAGAGTTGGCTTGCACCCCTCAACTTAAAATCTACGTCTGATTTAAAGAGTTGGCTTGCACCCCCATCAACTTAAAATCTATGTCTGATTTAAAGAGTTGGCTTGCACCCCCATCAACTTAAAATCTATGTCTGATTTAAAGAGTTGGCTTGCACCCCCATCAACTTAAAATTTACGTCTGATTTAAAGAGTTGGCTTGCACCCCATCAACTTAAAATCTATGTCTGATTTAAAGAGTTGGCTTGCACCCCCATCAACTTAAAATCTACGTCTGATTTAAAGAGTTGGCTTGCACCCCCATCAACTTAAAATCTACGTCTGATTTAAAGAGTTGGCTTGCACCCCCTCAACTTAAAATCTATGTCTGATTTAAAGAGTTGGCTTGCACCCCCATCAACTTAAAATCTATGTCTGATTTAAAGAGTTGGCTTGCACACCCCATCAACTTAAAATCTATGTCTGATTTAAAGAGTTGGCTTGCACCCCTCAACTTAAAATCTATGTCTGATTTAAAGAGTTGGCTTGCACCCCCATCAACTTAAAATCTATGTCTGATTTAAAGAGTTGGCTTGCACCCCCATCAACTTAAAATCTACGTCTGATTTAAAGAGTTGGCTTGCACCCCCATCAACTTAAAATCTATGTCTGATTTAAAGAGTTGGCTTGCACCCCCATCAACTTAAAATCTACGTCTGATTTAAAGAGTTGGCTTGCACCCCCATCAACTTAAAATCTATGTCTGATTTAAAGAGTTGGCTTGCACCCCCTCAACTTAAAATCTATGTCTGATTTAAAGAGTTGGCTTGCACCCCATCAACTTAAAATCTATGTCTGATTTAAGTGTTGGCTTGCACCCCATCAACTTAAAATCTATGTATATTTAAAGAGTTGGCTTGCACTCCCATCAACTTAAAATCTATGTCTGATTTAAAGAGTTGGCTTGCACCCCATCAACTTAAAATCTATGTCTGATTTAAAGAGTTGGCTTGCACCCCATCAACTTAAAATCTATGTCTGATTTAAAGAGTTGGCCTGCACCCCATCAACTTAAAATCTATGTCTGATTTAAAGAGTTGGCTTGCACCCTCAACTTAAAATCTATGTCTGATTTAAAGAGTTGGCTTGCACCCCATCAACTTAAAATCTATGTCTGATTTAAAGAGTTGGCTTGCACCCCCATCAACTTAAAATTTACGTCTGATTTAAAGAGTTTTCCTTTGATCTTTAAATTTAAGCAAATTTTGTATAAAAAATAAAAAGAATGTACCGATAATTTATCACTATCATCTGCTTCATCTTGAGGCTTGAGAGATAATGGCATTTCATCATCTTCTTCCTCTTCTTCTTCATCAGAACTTTCCTCTAATGCTCTAGTGTATTCTTGAACATGCTCTAATCTGTAAATGTAGTAAAATTAATAAAGGAACAGTGTTTCAATGTCCCCTGTGGATGCACGACCTTATATGTCCAAAGATAAAAATTCGAATATACATTTTTTTATTCTTTTAAACTTTTCATAGTTATCATGTATAAAATATATATCTGAGATCACTAACAACACAATTTTTCATATAATATATAATTCAAAGGCACATCACTCCTGTTAAGATAGTTGATCAATGCTGCTTATCGAACTAGTCAAAACCCTTGCTAATATTAATTTTTGATACAAATTTCTTAAAAATTTGACAGAAATTGTACACATAACATATGAATAATCTTACCCAAATTTAGCTTTCTGTTTTATTGATTCTTACCCAAATTTAGCTTTCTGTTTTATTGATTCTTACCCTAATTTAGCTTTCTGTTTTATAGATTCTATCAGAAATTTCCATCGTCTTCCATGGCCTTTATTACTCATTATTTTAGAGAAAAGTTTCTCCCAGTTCATTATTTTCTTCTCTCTTGCAATTTGCTTCGACTAAATAAAGAAAACGATAATAATATTAATTCAAAATGTCTCATTACAATTACTTCCACAAGCTATACCTCAAAATTGTATTTAAAAACAATGGTGATTTCAATAGCAGCTACTTTTCCTTCATAACGACATTTAAGTAAGATAAGGGAGACAATTTCAAATTATCTATCTCTGTGTTATTTGTTTAACCTGAAGTGAGTTATAAGATTTCCATAAAATATTCACCTTGATATGAAACATATCTACCTTTCATTGCCTATAATTGTATTTTTAAATCATTTTGAACATAAACTTAACAAACCAACAAAACTTTGTTTTGGTTTAGGTTTTGGTGGGATTTTCTGGGGTTGCACTATAAACAACTACCCAACTTCTTCATTTATTGATATAACATTTCAGTTTCATTTTTTTATATCCATTAAAATCTAAAACTCTAGGAAAAACATACCTGTGTTTCAACCAACTTTAATCTCTTAATTGCTATGTTTAATTGTCTCTGATTACTCTCATAGTCCTCATGTAATTTCTTCAATGCAGCACTTTTTTCTTCCCATGGTGTAGAGTACACTCTAACCAGTCTAACAAGTTCATTAACTGGCATGTTAGCATCACTTACACTTGAAGGACAAAATAAATCATTTCAAATATTTATATTGAATATGATAATTATTGTATCTAAATAGATTTATGAAAATCCTATTTATTCAGTTTCTTAACTGAATAACAAATTATTGCTTGGTATTCCTTAAAATATATCGATTTTGACTATTCTGACTTTTGATCATGGGATAATCACATCAATCAAAAATATTTGTAATAAACGTTTGGTGTTTTTGTACTTTTTAAAAATAATATTTGGATTTTGGTGCAGATAGCTCACAACCATTTTTGTATTATATGAAGGCTTCTCATATCTGAGGGCGTTAGTCCCAAGATATGAGATGATAACATCTGATTTACATAGAAGTAATAAACAAAGATTTTATCTTTTCTATGATTCTAAAACGAGTAATTAGTTTTAATAAAACAGAAAGTGTAATTTTCTCAAATTTTCCAGATGCAGTTAAACTTTCAGAAGATGTTTTGGAGTAATGGATTCGGATTAAAATATTAATTGTGTCTATCCTTCTGTCTTCAAATTGATACTGTATCACTGTTTTTGTTTGGCAATATAAATCTCTGTACTATCTCGTCTTTTAATTTAATTGTCAACATCTGAACTTTTGCTGATAAATGATGACACTACTACGTAAATATAAAAGTAATAACCTTCTAAATACTTTTCCTGTTATGGTGGCCAGCTTTACAAGTACTGTTGGAGGTAATGCATGTTTGATCATTTCATCTTTCATTTCCAGTAACTAAAATATACAGATATTACGAAAATGTAGCAAAACAACCAAGGACTATGAAGTGTAAATATTAAATTACCCATGTAAAAGTTAAAATTGAAATTACCATGTTATGTTTATGAAAGTTAACTTAAAGGGACACTAGCTACGAGAAACATAAAAATTCAAATTATGATTTTTTGTTCAATCATTAATGAAAGTGAAATAATGAAATAATAATTCGCTTTTAGCAGCCAGTATGGTTCGATTTTGTTAAAATAAGCTAAGAAACATCTTGCAAGTGAATAATTCGGCCTCATTGAATCTGTATTCATGTGAACTTCAATTTAACCCCTTAGTTAGAGATAGATTATGCATGATTGATGCGGTTAGGCTATTAAAAGAAAAGAATGTCAACATTGAAAGTCAAACAAAGGTAAATCATTTGATTGACTGATTCTATCCACAAAAAATCATTCTTATACAGGTAAAATCGAAAATTAACTTATACTTTTAACCTTAAAATTGAAATCAAACAGACATATATCCACTTATATTTATGTTTATGTTTATGTTTCCTGCAGCTTTTGAACAGGGAAGGGTAATTTTTTCTAAGAGGACACTCTTAGCGTGATTGGTTACATTTAAAGGGCACCCTTTACGCGGAGGACTACACTTTTAGGGCACTCTTTACATAGATAAAAGGCACTGTAATGGATAGGGATTTGATCGAATATACCATTGTTTCTTTGGTAAGAAATAAAGATATGTATATTACTATAAGGTTGTAAGTTTAATTCCTTTTAGTAATAAAATTATCACTTCTAGACTCAGCTAACTGCCTCATTTCAATCAATAACTCCAGTTATAAACTTTAATACTTGATCACTGAGACTGATAGTCAAAGAATGTGTTATGAAAGTGGACTTTGCATGACCAAGACCATATGCAATGCATTGCGTTTAGATGGACAAAAGAAGTGCTAAATACCTTTTGGATCTTGCATGTTTATATACCAATCAAAGCTACCTTGGCTCATAACTGTACAAATAGTTTTAGGATATTCAAAGAGTTGTATAGACTTACACTACAAATTCTTCTGCTTTTATCTTTTTCCTTCTTTGATTTTTTTTTTATTGAAACGTTGTTGATGTTTCGTACTATTCAAAACTAGATACTTAACTTTAATTTTATTAAGATAACAACAGTATGAAAGCCGTCGTTAATTCACATCCAAATAATTTCCGACGTCTAGACCCACCGAATAGTATAAATAGAAAATAAAACAAACATCATCAGTGGTAATTTTCATCCCATGCATCGTAAAATTATAACTCAAACAAACCTGGTTCCCTTTTAAATTCGTAGAGGTCCAAATCGATGGTATCCCTATAAGATTTAATCATGAATCGTTTTTGTAATTCTTCGCTTCAAAACTGCTCAAACATAATTACGAAATTCAATAAAATGTCAGCCATTAAAATTTTGATTTCGTTCGATATCTCAAAATGGTCTTGCTAAAAGATGACTTGCAGAACTGATATTAAAATTACGGCAGGGCGTTCTAAAATACGACAGAAAAGGGCATGACGCCAATTTTTTTCCTAAAAGGGCAGGGCTTCAAGAAAACACAGCAGGGCGCCATACCACGCTAAAACCTCCTGCAGGAAACACTAGTTATGTTATATGGCTGTTTTAGGGTTATCTCGATAGTTAATTAGATGGCGTCTAGACTAAAATACACACAAAACGAAGCTACATATTATCAAGCCCATGCCATGTAAATTGTTTATTTTAAACTTTTTATAATTTGGATAAATGTTTAACATTGTTATAAATCTAATATGAGAATTTGAGTCAAATCGATGAACATGAATTTGACAGCTAGGGCCCTTTAAAGCTGCATGTTACACATCAACTCCTTGTCTTTCAGGAGTATTCAATCTAAGCAAATGTAAAATTTCCATTAGCAACCTAATGCCTACCTGTTGCATTGATTTGTGATTCTTACATAGCTGTGTAAATCATAAATATAAAAGTGAGAACTGCATAACACAAATTGTCAACCTACCTCTGTCATTGCTGTGTGAACCAAAGCCATAGCATTGAGAACTCCATCACAAAGATTGTCAAATTTGTTTGGTTCACGTCTCTTTGCTGCTGGATCAGGTTCTTCATCATCTGAACTATCTGATTCATCAGATGACCCCTAAAATATAAATACATTTTTTTTAATTTAAATGATAGAAAGAAATGTTTATTCACAGATTCAGACAGTCATTGTTTCTTTATTTCTATGTGGAGATATGTTAACACAAGACACACAGCAATTTAAACATCCAGACAGCTAAGAACATTTATTGTTTATATGCTAAGCTTGTCTCATGTTAAGAGAGGTTGAGCACTCACAAACATGTGTAACTCTACCACATAATGTGTTTTGTGTGTCCCAATTCAGTGATTCTGGTTGCTTGCTGTCTCCCATATTTTTGGGGTTAATCATTTTAGCAGAAATCAGGTTGTTGGTTTTCTTTTTTGAATTGTTTCACATACACATAGTCATACTGGTGTCTTTTATTGGCTATACAGTATGGTCTTTACTGAGTTTGCTCATTGTTGACGGCTATATGGTGCTCTATAGTTGTTTACATCCTCATCTTTTGAACTCTGGTGGATATTTATATATAGATGTGTCACTGGCAAACATACCACATCTCTTTATTTTTATATTGGGGTAGAGATCTTGACATCCGGCATAAACCTTTGTCTATGGTAGATGTCTTTTGTGTCTTACTTTCTGTCTGTTTGTCTTTCTCTTATACCCTACATTTCTTTTTATTCAAAATAGGGTCCAACATTTATATAACATTGTACTTACCTGTCTCTTTCTTTCATCATCTGAATCTTCAGGCTCCTCCTCCACCTCATGTAGAGCCTCAAAAATTGTTTCTTCCTGAAAACAAAGTATATTTAATAACCATTGATTACATAAACTAGAATTGCAAAAAGAATTTTTTGAAAAAAAATTATCAAGAAACAAATAGCTGTGGTTGTGATGAATCATGTAAAATCAGGTATTCATATGATAAGTACTTTAATTCGATTTCAGTCTTGATTATAAGTGTTTAATTTTTCACAATTGTTCAACAAATGTTGTTCAAACAAGATGCTTTACAACAAATTCATGCATTACTTTGTTAATGATGTTGGTTTAAGTTTGTGATCTACAATATAGCATTAGAAGATTTGAATTTACTTGTGAACCATCAGGAATCAAACCTAGAACAGTAAACCAGCACTCCACAAACTGAGCTATAAATGATAATGACCCAGCTAATATGTGTCTTCTAATGTAAACAACCAATGACACAGTAATAGTTTTGCTGACTTAACCTGTACTAGCCAATAATCAATACAAAATGCACTTCAGACAAAAGATTGAAATTTACAAATCAGAATTCATAAATAAGAGAGATCAATAAGGCACTCCACAGGTTAAATAGTGGGTCTCATTTGGGTCTAAGCATGACACAGGATTGGCTGAGTTTTGTAAGCGTGACACATGAAATTACAAGCTTTATTATTACAATGATAAGCGGATTACAGGAATCTGACAAACAATAAGCAGGATCCTCGATCAGACCCTGTTAAACTATATAGTGTATGATCAGAATTAAGTCCATTACTAGACGAAGTGTGCAAACCGCTATATATAGTAAGGAAATATAATTGGAGACCCATTGGTGGCCTTCGCTGTTGTCTGCTCTTTGGTCAGGTTGTTGTCTCTTTGACATATTCCCCATTTCCATTTTCAATTTTATTAATCACTTTGTCCCAGTACATTTGTACTACCAACTGTGATTGAAACAGGATTTATCGAGATTGCTATTAATAGTAACAAAATTCGTAGGGTTCCATGGAACCCAGTGTCCCGCTACTTTTGCTGTTAATCGCAGGCTCAACAAAAATGAGTAAAAATTCAATAAAAATATTCCTTTAGATACTATCTTTTGACTGTAAGAATCTTCTGTCAAAGTTTGGTATAAATCCAGGATAGAATATGAATCTACTAAATGTTTTAAAACTTTAACTGCAGACTGTATTTAATGTTAACTGGAAGAAAAACTAAGTCCATTTATAAGTAAAATACGGATAAACAGGTACAAAATTTTAACAAAATTTCCTTCTAGATACTAGCTTTTGATCATAAACAAGCTTCTGTCCAAGTTTGATACAAATCCAGGATAGTTTAAGGAAGTTATTAAAATTTTAAAACTTTAACCACAGAGTGAATGTATTGTTTCCTGGCAGAAAACTAAGTCCATTTAAAAGTAAAATACGGAAAAATGAAAATTTTTTAACAAATTTACTTCTGGATACTATCTTATGATCATAAACAAGCTTCTGTCCAAGTTTGGTACAAATCCAGGATAGTTTAAGAAAGTTATTAAAATTTTAAAACTTTAACCACAGAGTGAATGTAATGTTTCCTGGCAGAAAAACTAAGTCCATTTACAAGTAAAATACGGAAAAATAGGAATTTTATTTTACAAAATTTACTTCTGGATACTATCTTATGATCATAAACAAGCTTCTGTCCAAGTTTGGTAGAAATCCAGGATAGTTTAAGAAAGTTATTAAAATTTCAAAACTTTAACCACAGAGTGAATATTTAGGATGCCGCCGCCGATGACGACGCCCGACGGAATGTAGGATCGCTATGTCTCGCTTTTCGACTAAAGTCGAAGGCTCGACAAAAATCAATGGTCAAAATTTTTGAGATGCATTCTGGGTAGAGATAATTTATGCAAAACACCCTATAACTTAATTAGCACACAGTTGAAAATAATGTTTGACCATCGACCTGTTAATGAAAACAGATGCCATATTATATCAGTGTCATGAATCATTATGATGGTTTCAATATTAAGTAATAAAAATGTTTGTATTAATAATCAAATTTAAAACTACAATAATAATATAATAACCATACAAAATTGTCATACGAGAATAAAAAGCTCACTTCTTACTTACTAAAATAAATGTTTGGTTTCAGAACGGTTAATTATGAAAAATTGCCATTAAAAAGGTTGGCCAGTAAAATAAGGTCCGAAAACTGTGTATCCATGATATACAGTTCTCTTAACACTTGATTAGGAATTAGCATGATTAGTTTAATAGGACTTAACATTCTATCATATCTTACAAATATATGTTACTATTTACAAATTTCATCAGAAATAAGTTTTTTTTAAAGTTGCACGGACTTCTTCGGATATAATCATTTTAGCACAGTTAACACATTGTACCCTAAATTTTAAAGAAAAAAGAAGGGATAATTGTATGCCCTTTCTTCAATTTCGACTGCTATCTTTACTGAAATCTTGCCTGCGTTACTGAAATCTTCACGGTGATACTGCCTCGGATGATGGTGTGGAGGAACAAAAGTTATTATTTTAGTCAGATATTATTACATATATCAGTTAAAATACATGTAAAAATGCAGTTCATAACACGTATGTTCCACATTAATTTTAAAGGTTAAAATTGTAGGAAAAGTTGTGATCACGATCTTTGTAAACAAATGAGTAATAAATATATATTTTTGTGTAAACAGATATAAGAAGATGTGGTAGGAGTGCCAAAGAGACACCTTTCCATCCAAGTCACAATTTGTAAAAGTAAACCATTATAGGTCAAAGTACGGTCTTCAACACGGAGCCTTGGCTCACACCAAACAACAAGCTATAAAGGGCCCGAAAATGTCTAGTGTAAAACCATTCAATCGGAAAACCAAGGGTCTAATACTTCATACTAAAATATGATGAAGTCTTACTTCAAAAACCTAGCTGTAGGACAATTTGATTTAATTTGTTCAAATATTAAATCAATCTGAAGGGTTGAGTTAGGTAAAGAAACAAAGTAATCCCTGGAATTGTCCGGTTCCAACAGTAAAACCCTTTCTTACAAGTGTGGGATGTAAAAATTAGTAGCAGCCATGTCAGGTTGGAGAAGGACTTTAAACCCAGTACATCGCTTTATGCAGAGAGTGTAACATTCATCCTAATTAAGCAGGGGTTTCATTATCTTTCATGTTGACCGGTACATTCCTATTTGAAGGTGGAACTTTTCAATATATTCAATGAACATCTTATATAAAATTTCTTAATTCAGGCGGTACTTATCTGTAGCATAGGAGGGTAAAAGTACAGGGTACCGCCTCCTAATGAATGGCCTGATTATAAGGCTTATTCAGGATGAATGTTACACTCTCTGCATGTTAAATAACACTTGCGACAACTCTTTAATGGAAAATGTATGATATATTTGCCACTGAACGATAAGCTAGCAACATACGATAAATCATAACTTAAATTCACATGATATACAGGTCTCTTCAGTCTTGTGAATATAAAGCGACAAAAAGGACCATGACACGTAAAAGTTGTTGCAAAACTGACTCACATATATACATGTATCTTATAATGGCGAACGTAATGACGGACGTGTATGTTTCTTACTTCAAAATAGCTTATTCATCACCGTATATTATAGCTTCCCTGGTGTCGTAAATAACTGATACATAATTCGTAAACACAACATTCTATTTAAAAATGAAATAGGCAATTATGACATATTTTGACAACTACAATATATTTTTAAATAGACGATACATTTTAGTTCGAAACGGCAGATTTTATATGATTTTATAGTTCTCATTTGCCGTTCTGCGATGAGAAATGGTAGAAATGAACATGAATTCTTTTATAAAATTTCATATCATTTTCTAAATGTTGAAAATGAAGTTAAATAACTGACAATAAGAATCCATCAAACTAAGTCAGCTCACTTTATTTTCGAAAAAAACTGATAATTATATAATCAAACACTATCTATTTGATGATAATATTTCTACCCATGATTCCATAGTTGTAAAACGAGATTTGGGAGGACCACATATGACACTTTCCACTGATTACGGGACATCATGATCGCCTTTCTATAGTATATAGCACAGCTTGCACACTTCGTCTAGTAATGGACTTCTGGTATTATGTGCAAGGTTTCATTGTGTTTTCGTAGAGCATGTAGGCTGTGATGTCGTATGGAACTTGCCATTACAATTTCAAAATTTTCACATTCAAAAATAAAATTTAATTAAATGCATCAATAATAGTAAGTTTGACTCTCTTTATGAACGAGCACCTGTTTGATAGCATTTTTACATTCAATGCAATCTTATATGTGCAAGAGTGGCAGAGAACGGTATTCTATCAATTGTTGTTATGTTCATAAGAGTTACCTCTATCCATGTTTTATTAACTGTAACATATATGCAAATTGATTAAAGTTGGCTAATGTCGTCCTCCATATTGTAAACGATGGAAGGTTGCTAGTCACGTGATTATTTGCACGGTAAAGTTGTGAATTAATCACGGTATGTGCAACCTGGGACCAAGTGCAACATATCTAACAAAGGACGTAAATATATAATATGAGACAGGTGTTACCTGTGAAAGTAGACGACTAAGAATACTTTACCATATCCTGTTAACAGCAGATTTATATATATAAACATTTATTGCAATTTCAAGCATAATTTTGACAGAGACATGTAATAAACAATTTATTGTATTATATGTCTCTGTTTCTGATGAGAAAGTAACCGAATATTCAATATTAAATCAAAACATGATTTACACATAAAACAGAAACATATAATACATATTATTAGAAGTCTTCTACGTCTCAGCAAGGATTTAGCTCGTTAGATACAGTGTAAAGCAAAATATTGTCCTATGAAATATTGTCCACCAAGACAATATTTCATGACTATGTATCATGAAATATTGTCCTTTAATATATCTATGAAAATGTCCAGAGAAGGACAACGTTTCATTGTGAAATTTTGTCTGTATATTGACATTATTTCACAGATGAATACTCTGAAATGTTGTCCAGTGAAAAGGAGGTTATATTTTGTGTGTATTGAGACAATATTTCATAGACAGATTGTCCTGAAATTTTGTCTCCTGAAGGGAGGTTATCATCATTTATCTTACCTCCTATACATTTCTAGGAATATGATTGGTTATAAGCAACCGCGTGGAGACCGTGTATATTCCATTTTAGGTTAGTAGGCGGGGCTTATTTCAATACACGGTTAGTAGTGGTGTATCTCTTTATAAAAACAAAACGGTACTGAGAAAAATCTTTAAAGGTTTCAGCAGACGAAAAATTGATGATGAAAGATTGAAATAAATTCATAAAACACATTTAAAGCTAACAAGTTGTTATTGTTGGCATTTGTTTTGTATGACCAATAGAAGTAGTTTCTTAATGCTAACGGTATTGAAGACTGAGCTTGCTCACTTTGATAGATCACTAGTCTAAAGACCACATTTTAAGATAGTCGGTAAGATAAATTCGTTACATAGTGTGCTAGTGACGTACGTAATACAGTATATATGGGGTCAGTAAATTCCATATGGGATTCGAGCTTCGCTCTCACCCCATATGCAATTTACTGACCCCATATATATACCGTATTAAATATTTTTGCTCATCATGGATGGCAAGGAATACAAAACACTTTTTGAATATCTCAGTCTCAGTCTGATCACAGTCATAAAGTTGTACCGATTGGAATTTCTGAAAATCAGAAAAGAGTTATCAGATAAAAGGCTAATTCATGTTGTTTACAAAATAATGAAATTTATTCCAAATGTTTTAACAAGAAAACATATAATGTTACTTTTAATTCATGAAGATAAACTTGAAAGAGTTACGTAAACTTGCTTTACAATATAGTTTCAGTTATAAAATAGAAAATAAACAAAAATATAAATTTAAAATGTGCATGCTGCATAGGCTGTTTACGGTTTTAATTATATTTTGTAATAATTTGATTGGGAAATATTTTCATGGACATTATTCCATAGTGAACATATTGTCCTCCATGGAATATTGTCCGTCGGACAAAATTTCATATAAAATATTGTCCGTGGACACTATTTCATAGTGAAATATTGTCCGGCATGGACAGAATTTCATAGCGAAATAATGTCCAGAAGGAGGTGACAAACATTCATGGACAAGGACATTATTTTAATGAAATATTGTCCTGGACAGTATTTCATTATGAAATAGTGTACGCGGACAATATTTTATATGGAATTTTGTCCGATAGACAATATTTCATGGGGACAATATTTTATGTTACATAAGCACCCGGGCATCACTGTAGGAGAAGCTTTTCCCATATTAAAAGTGGGCTTCATTCATCGCAAAACGTATAGCATCTTTTACACACAGTTATTGATAATACTTTATTTGCGAACAAACAAAACCAATTTTGGCCATAGCAAATACATAGACAAAACAAACATAAGAAAAACTCGACAATAATAGTATTTATCAGATACATCCTAATATTCACTGATTTGTTTCCTTTTAGGCTCATTAGAAAATGAAAATTTAATAAAGAGAACATACGTTTCTGAATTTTGAGTCTTCAATGCTTTTCAACTTCATACATTATTTGGCCTTTATAACAATTTTGACTCGAGCGTTACTGATGTGTATTTTGCAGACTGCGTCTGGCGTAGACAATTTTAATCCAGATATCTATGATGAGTTTATATTAAATAGAAAAAATTTGGAAATGTTATCATAACATTAATTCAGCTTATTATCTTTCATTATAAAAAATCTACAAAGGTAAGGTATATCAAGAATTTCTTACTATATAAATACTTGGATATATATGGCACGTCGCCGGTATCAATCTTTAGCCGGCGGTCAAGATATACCATGATATATCTAACCATGGAAGTAATATTGACAGGAACGTCAATATGATACTTCCATGATCTAACTTTATTAGATAGCTGATACTGACTTCTTGTACATAAAATATCGCATATTTTTTTTATCCATAATTTAAAGTTTATAAGATATCTCTATACGCCCTTGCTCATAGTGGGCAAGTAGAAAATTCAGATTTCACATTGAGTAGTGTATGTAATAAGTAATTTTCAGTTTAAGTATTATTTTAATGCATCAGCAATATATGCACATAACTATTTCCAATCAGATATGATCAAAGTCAATACACTCAGAAGTCACCATTCATTGTTGAGGTAAAACTACACTCGTCATAACGCATTGTAATATGCATTTAAAAATATTCTATCAACACATATGCTTGACCGATCAATCATTATTCCTAAACTAAGGTACACAGAGAGGATCAGCAAAATATCATGAATTCAGTTTTACCCAACATATAGCATGCCCTATCCAACACACTACCATTTTCAAGTAACAGTCCAAATCCACGAACACAATCCCAGTCAGTGGTATCCAGGGTGGTTCCGGGGTGAAACCCTTTTGACGATAATGCTTTTCAATGGGAACATATGGTTGGAACCCCTTTATCCTGGGTTGGAACCCCTTTTAAAATGGTTGGATCTGCCCTGCGGGTCGACCCACTTTGAAGAATCTATTTAATTAATTTTAAGCATGTTCTCGTCTTAATTACACATGTAATGTTTGCCACTTGACACCAAACAGACGCAAAATAATTATCCAATCGAGTATGGACAAGACGCAGGACCCATAGTAAACGAGAAAGCATGATACATTTTATTAATATGTACATAACAAATGATAATGTATCAATGTTTGCATAGGCGGATCCGGGGCTGGGGCCCGCCACCCTTTATGTGAACAATTTTGTTGATTGTATGGGAATCACTAAAAATGACTAGAGCGGCCCCTTAGGTCAGTCAGTGCAACCCCTTATAAAAGTTCTGGATCGGCCACTGGTTTGTACCAATATCACCATATTCAAAGATAATACAACTTAAGATTATTATGCAGATACACTTAATGAATAAGTTCAATACATAAGTTAACGAGTTTCAATGAACTACACCTAACTAACCAGTTTAGTAGTATATTGTTAAGTGGATATTTATACAAACAGTAAAAACTTCTCCCAATCAAAACTCCGACTGGACGAAAAGTATACATTTTGCCAATAGTTTTACTTTAAGTTGTGAGGATTAATATTTGGTCCTACCAGATTTCTTTCTATATTCTGATTTTAAAAGCTTGGATTTAAAATCTGTTGACAACCGATTTTCAAAGGTTATATTTTGGAACGAAATGCGTCAAAGAAATACCGGCTAATGGTTCATATACCATGAATTGTATTACTGCGATCATTTCGACGTCATGCCGCACTTAGCACTTGTCAATGAGACAGTCAGGGTTCAGATATACATACAGTCGAAATAGAACAATTGTCGCCTTTGGAAATATATCCTGTTAAATTACAACAAAACACGAAACATTAAAGAAAATTTGCCAAATAGTTGACGTTAAATGGCAATTTCAAAATAGTCCCAAGCAATTATTACATGTCAGATGATTAATCTAATGACACATGCATCTGATATATATACATGTATATGCTAATATACTAAATATATATTTTATGTACACTGTGATTTTATTGTTGAAATTACTAATTATGTCAATCAATTGTATCTGATTTTATGCCCTTTATGGGCCCTGTAATTTGGGAAATAAAAATATTCTATTCTATTCTATTCTATATGTGTTGTGATCCGAATAAAGTGTAACTAATTATGTATATGTATATATATATATATATATACTATAAGTATATGTTGTTTTGTAACAGGATCTGCATGTTTACATCAAAAACGAAAGTAAACAAACCGGAAACAATTAAGATGCTGATGGAGATCATCTCCCATTCATAACAGTAAGTTATCATTTTACAACCCTTGAAATTAAAAAGATTAAAGTTAGAATACTTTAACGACAAATGAAATAGGAGACTAAATTTTCTGCATTCCGCATGAGTAGTTCAATGAGCACACTATTTATTTTAACGGTTCCGGAATTTAAAAAATAGCAAGGCAAAGGGGTCGTAAGGACTTGTCTTCAGGACACAGCATACAGTTGTATAAAAGTAACATTAAACATCCATTAGTGTGTTTATAAGGTGTGTTTAGAAGACGAATTTCTGTACAATGAATACCAATCGCAAAGCAGGGTTGACAAAATTTGCACACATACAAGTTAAAACTCTCAATCACTACTTTCTGTACGAAATTTAATCGTTATTCTAATCATAATTTCACTCGATACTTCAATGTTTGACCATTGGTGACAATTCTCAAACATACTACAACTTAAAGAAATGACGGACCACCTAATAAAACGAGCAAAGCCACGGCGGAGTTCTCATAGCAATATAACTAAAGACTTTGTAAGCTCTGAAATAAAAGAACTAAAACTAATTGTGAAATAGTATGTGTAGAATTAAAGTCAATATCGCTAGTTCTAAAATTTACAACTAGCATCATTCTAGAGACCAACTTCTGACAATGGCACAGCATTAGAACAACTGCAATTGTCAATAAATAGAATAAATAAATAAACAAAAGTCTACAATCATAATAGGCGGTGACTTTAATTTAGGCCATATAGATTGGTCAAACAACTTTGTTATCTCAGGAAAACCTGACCAACAACTACACAACATGCTACTTGACTTAATAAATGATTCAAATTTAACTACATCAAGTAGTAGACATACCAACTAGAAAAGATCGTATACTCGACCTAATTTTAACAAGCAACCCTTCTTACATTAACAAAATTAGCACTCTTCCACCTATTGGTCTTAGCGACCATGATGTTATCTTCGCTGATGCAGATATCTGGCTAAACAGGATAAAAGAAACACTACGTAAAGTTTTGAAATATAACATTGCAAACTGGAACATCATTAAATCGGAGCTAGAAAAATTCATTCAGACATAATTAACATCTATAAAAATCAGATGTAAATAATTTGTGGAAGCTCTTTCTTTAAAACAAGACTTATTAACACAATCCAAGCTAACATCCCATCAAAATGCTAACATACAAGCATAGAATACCCTGGATAATATTCACTTTGAAAACTCATAACAAAGAAAAACAGACTATATAAGAAAAGCAAAGATAGTAACTGTTGTGACAAATATATAAAACTTAAAAGGAAAGTACAAAATAACAAAGAGAAGCGTACTGGAATTACATTGAAAGAATAATTTGTGACCTACCTATAACGAATGCCTGATTGTTTGAAGGTTGGTCACCTTCAAACAATCAGACAAGGCCAACAGCTTTTGCAGTTTATAAAATCCATAAGAACAGACAAATCATGTACATGTATCTCAGCTCTCAAAAAGATGGTAACCTCATAACTGACACCACTGAAAAAGCCAACATCTTGAACGATCAATTTCAGTCGGTTTTCACATCAGAACCGAACGACACCATACCAGACAAAGGACCTAGCGAACATCCAAGTATTTCACATCTAACCACATCTACACCTGGCATGGTACATGGTAACGTCGCTCAAGCTTTTAAAAGGAGACACACATAAAGCAGTAAACTACAGACCTATTTCATTAACTTGCATCTGTTGTGTTAATGGAACACATAGTTACAAAACATTTAATGAACCACCTTGTAAATAACAACATTCTCTATGATCTCCAAAAAGTAAAATCACAAAAATACTGAACTCCGAGGAAAATTCAAAAGGAAAGTCCCCAATCAAATGACAAATCAAAAGTTCAAACACATCAAACGAATGGATAACAACTGTCATATTCCTAACTTGGTACAGGCATTTTCTTGTGTAGAAAATGGTGGATTGAACCTGGTTTTATAGCTAGCTAAACCTCTCACTTGTATGACAGTCGCATCAAATTCCTTTATATTGACAACGATGCGTGAACAAAACAAACAGACACAATATTTATACGTGTTTCTCGTTTCTCGTTTTTATATAGACTAGACCGTTGGTTTTACCGTTTGAATGGTTTTACACTAGTACTTTTGGGGCCCTTTATAGCTTCTTGTTCGGTGTGAGCCAAGGCTCCGTGTTGAAGGCCGTACATTGACCTATAATGGTTTACTTTTATAAATTGTTATTTGATGGAGAGTTGGCTCATTGGCACTCACACCACATCTTCTATATCTATATACAATAGGTAAAATTGTCAAAAATAGGGTACAGCAGTCAACATTGTGTCACATCTTAATCACTACAAAACAAACAAATGTAACGAAGAAGCACAAAAGGCATACATAAAATTTAACATCCTCATTTTGCTTATATTATACAACATGGCTTCCAAAATTCACGCTCGTGTGACACTCAGCTGCTTTGCTTCATGCGAGAATTATCAGAAACAGACAATAAAAACATTCAAACAGATTTAATTATTACGGATTTTGCAAAGGCATTTGATAATGTTCCACATCGAAGACTTCTCTATAAACAACAGTAATATGGCATCTCTGGACAAACGCTAAATGGATAAAGGCATTTCTGTCAAACAGTACACAAACTGTTGTCATAGATGGAAATTCATCATTGATCATCATTAACTGTCCCTGTCACTTGGTGTTCCGGAAGGTACTGTATTGGGCCCTGTCTTGTATTGGTTTACATTAATGACCTACCAGACTACTTCACCCACAGTAAGCTCAGGCTATTCGTAGATGAAAGCATAATAAACAAACTGATCAGATCCCAGAGTGACTGTGATAAATTCCAAGTAGATCTAGACGCGGCAGCTAGTTGGGAGTGGGATTGACTGATGGCTTTCCATCCAGATAAATGTACTGTGCTATCTGTCATCATACGAAACAACCTATACAACACAGCTACATTTTAAATGGTCATACACTTGAATCAGTAACATCAACTAGTACATTGGTGTCACAATACAGTCAAACTTCAAATGGGAAAATACATCCAAAGGTAACAAATCACTGGGTTTTCTAAAACGAAATCTAAAACAACAAACCCACACTTTAAATTCCAGGCATACTAATCACTCGTCCGATCAAAACTTGAATATCCTTGTTCTGTTTGGGACCCTCACACAACCGAATTGGTATCCAAAATTGAGAAAGTCCAACGACGAGCTGCTCGGTGTGTCTGCAATAAATATCACAATACGAGTAGTGTAACATGCTCACAACATTGAATTTACCATCACTAGCAGAACGTAGGCTACGCACAAGACCTGCAAAATTTACTGTTAGACAAATAATATTTCACTTTCCTAAGAAATAAAGCTGAATAAAAGAATGGCTGCAATAATGCAGACTCCTGCACACGAATAATTGTAATTTAAAGTAATGAGCATACCTTTATTTGTAAGATTTCGTATTATCACAAATTGCTGATACAACTGGTTGAGTTTTATTTGCATACCGTCCAGTTTCAAATATTTCATACATGAATGTATACAAAGGATGGAAATACATTGACATGTATATTTCACAGATATCCACTTTCAAGTTAGTCAAACGGGATTAAGGGCAAACAATTTGGTCTATTACTTATAAACAAGGGCATTTTGGATTAAAAAAAACAGACTGTACTCCAGACTTTTAGTAATGTTTATTAACGTGTAGACAGCATGGTCAGTTGCATATGCGAAAGATTACACGAGAATCGACACAAGATCTGGCTCCTGATTGTACTGAAGTATGATAATTTACCACATCGTCAATTTTTACTATTTTTGTTCATATTAAGTTCATATAAAAAAACCTCGAATACGCGAAATTGTTATACTGCTGCAACGAAAGTCCTTTTGTTGGCATTAACAGCAAATGCTTTGACAGAAATCAATTTCTATGACTAGATATTTGAAACGCTGCATGACAGGCAATATCATAACGTATGTTTTGCACCCACAGTTTAGCTAAATTCCTAAACATCAATTAAGTTACATCAATTTAGACTGTATTTTGCCAAAATGATAAATAGAAATTTTATTATTAGAAAAGAATATCAGTACAGTCTGAAACTGGTTTATATTTTCAGAAGTTTCACCGATTTAAGTTTTCTATGAGAGAGTTCAAGAGCATGGAAAATTTAGCAGAGGAGTTCACAACTAACCTTGATATAAGAAGCACAGAAAGTCTTGATAAACGATTACTTTTCCTAATGGATAAAGCAGCAAAGAAAGTCAAAGAAGTAAAGCCTGTTATTGATTATGTTCATCAGAAAGTTGTAGATTACAGAAAGCAAAGACCTTAGGATACAGTAACAGTGGTTGGCAGTGTAGGTAACGAGCTTTACGTCCCTGAGATCATGCCGGACGGTTCTTATTTGATAGAGGTAGATGTGTTGTATAACAGAGAAATGCCAAATGCTGTCCTTCCCATTTATATTCCTCCTGAAGAGGGTTATGTTCTGCATACCAGGGAAAAACCGAGTATTGTCATGCCTACAGAAAAGCCGCCTGTTATTACTGTTAGGATGGATTTCATGAACGACGAGAACAAAATAGTGACATTGCCAATAGGCGTATGCTTAGTAGAGGTTACAGGTAACATTGATGAAGTAGACAAAGGTCAGAGGTGGAAATTTTTCAAAGAACTTTGGAATGGTAAGACTTACTTGAAATCTTTAGGATATACATGCTTAATTCCACGACAAGAAGATCCGAGTATTTTAGGCGAGATTGAAATTGAGCCATTGGAAAAGGCCAAAATGTTGCAGTTGTATCGGACATGCAGAACTGACATGGATACTATGCTTGTTGATGGAAAAGAGCTTAAATTTAGAATTTTGATTGATAAAGTTTCTGCTCTTAAAGGTCCTTGGCCTAATATGCTGTCAGATTTCCAGAGCCGCACGAGAAAATGGCCAGAAACAAAGATAGTAGAAAGTATTGTCAAGGATGGCTGCTTGTTGACACACAAGACATCACTGCAGGTTTATCCTTTGCAGTGGAAAATTACATTTTCACTAGCAGAACAAGAACTGACAAAAACGTTTTCATTTCACCAGAAATATTTGTTCATATTGCTCAAACAAGTAAAGAAGAAGTATCTGGACATGGGATTAATGGAAAATGGAGTATCGCTTGTCGGTTTAACATCATACCACTTGAAGACAATTTATCTATGGATGTGTGAAGCCACAGATCCTCAACAATTTATTCAGCATCCCGGTATATGCTTTTCAGTATTTCTGAACAAGTTGAAGAAATGCATTGAATTTTACGACTGTCCGCACTTTTTCATTTCGACATTAAATGTCATGGAAGGACTTAAACAATATAAGAGACCGGTTACAAAAAAAGAAATGGAAATATGGACTCACGAGCGGAAGATGCTCCAAAACATTACACTCCGACAAATTGGTGTTTTAATGCAGAAACCTGAAAATTTCTTGACCGACGATATTCTTGATGAAATAGATGAAAATCATATACATCTTTTACAGAGGACAATTGGAGATGAACAATAGTGTCTTTTCTATCGAAGAAATGTACGAAGGTGAAAAGAAATTGAAAGGTGCTAAATATGAACAAAATTATTTAATTCAAATCGTGAATTTATTTATTCTAAATGTTTTTTTTTAATTTTCAAATATCACAATTGATAATTCTTTTTCTTTGTTTTGTGTTTTTTAACTTATTGTGATGGCAGTAAAAGTGAGAATAACGAATAATAAATGTGCTTGTTCACACTATACGGACTTCATTGGCACGGATGTGCTGCTATTCATACTGCTCTTACAGAGTTCTAGACAAATGAAATAGTCGCTACAAACGTTTTACAGTGAGCACGAATTCGTCAATTGACTAGTTGCATGTTTTCGCTGTCTATTCTAAATACATGAATATTTTTCTTACTTGTCAATTTGTCGATTGTGTCCTATTTCTAATTGTAATATTTTTACTGAGTGGATTCGCATTTTGGATTTTGCAAACGTCTATTTTTGTATAAGTATGACACTCATTCCTGTAGACGCACACAGTCTCGTTCCTTTGAGGATCTTGTGATTCCAAATTTTTACGTTGATTTGTACCTTCACAGTATGTGTCAGAGATTTGAATATCGAATAACTAAGCTTCTGTTTTTTTTATTTGTCATTGCATCAGCTCATACTTTCCCTACACTGTTTATGACGTATTGATACTAAATCGTTGGAGGGTTTTGATTCTTTTTAATCAAGGAAACCGTGGTATATTAATTAGCTAAAATGGTATTCATAAATTTAAAAATAGAGTCAAAGACACATTATTTCGGTTAACCAGTAAATGTTGGTTACCGTAAATCTTCTTTAGAGGATTTCAGTCGTTCATCATCATAACACTCCTTGGGCAGGTTTCGAGTTAGGACCGTACCCTTTTATGAATAAGAGACAACGTCACTTGTCGATCTTCAAATCTCGCAAATCCATAAAGAAAATACAAATTAAAATACAAAAATAGAACGAATCACATGAACTCCAAATAGAATGAGACAGGTTGCGTTGACAAGGTAATGATCTCCTGCTATACAATCATTGTCTGACATGCGAATATAAACCCAGCAATACTGTTACAATAGCTGAATAGGGATAAGGACCGAATCAGTAAATATATAGATCAAACGACTGTTTTGGGAGCTAAAATTTTAATAATTTGAACATATGTCTCTTGTGAGTTGAAACATCGACTTTACTATCGGTCAACCAATTTATAATGAGAATGTAAGACTTGTGTACTATCGATTGCATTCGTTCGTTATCGTCATAAAACATTCCCGTATATGTTTTGTGTTAGGAACACACCCTGTTAACTAATAAGAATCAACAGTAGTTTTCCGTATTCAAAATTCGTCAATCCATTAAGAATATACAAAATAAAGATAAAAACAGAAATTAAAGAAACCTTTGACGACAAATAGAGCGAGACAGTGTGGGACGAAAGATAATCATATGCCATACATCATCAGCCGAAAAGTTAAATCACAAAATACTGAACTCCGAGGAAAATTCAAAACGGAAAGTCCCTATCAATTGGCAAAATCAAAAGCACAAACACATAAAACGAATGGACAACAACTGTCATATTCTGACTTGGTACAGGCATTTTCTTATGTAGAAAATGGTGGATTTAACCTGGTTTTATAGCGCTAAACCTCTCACTTGTATGACAGTCGCATCAAATTCCATTATATTGACAACGATGCGGGAATAAAACAAACAGACATAATAGGTAAAATGTCAAAATAGGGTACAGCAGTCAACACCGTGTCACAGTCTTAATCACAACAAAACAAACAAATATTTAACTAATGCTGCGTTCACACGTAATTCGAATTCGATACGCATTAACTAATTCGAATTAGTTTAATCCACATTCGAAACGTTTTACGTCCGAACGTAAAATTTAATACGAATTGCAATGCGCGTCAAATTCGTTTAACTGTCAGAACAACGTTAACTTTTAATTCGCATTATCAATTGATTAATTATAACTTAAATCAAAACAACCATTTTAGAGCCAATAACATCTTCAAACTTGCTCTCTTGATCTGATATGGCATTTATCGGAATCAAATCTTTCGATTTGTCTTTGAAATTTTGGCCAGATTTATCACTTCTTAAAAACTTCTTCTTTAGGGAACAACCATTTGATTTTTATGGAGGGTGCTAGGATCAAATTTGAAATAAAAAGGCAGGATCTCAAAAGGCTGTAATATTTTTAACTGTGCGATTCTTTCAGTTTTTTTTTTGCATTAAAGAATTTAAAACCATCCTATATATGAATATGACGTCATGACCACAATGAAGTCATTATGGTTTTCGCCTATTATTATTACTGTTACGTTTATAATTCTAAAGAATCAAGAAATAATGATAATTTTCTTTTAATTTGTCCTTCCAAGCACTTGTTCGGGTAATTCGAATTACAATTTAGAAAGTGTCCACATCACAGTTTAATTCGAATTGAAGCGAATTAACTAATTCGCATTAACGAAAACGCATTTCTAATGCGAATTGATTAATGCGAATTAGCCAATGCGAATTCGATTCGAATTAAAAAAGAAGAGTGTGTGAACGAGATTAGCGAATTCGATTCGCATTCGATTCGAATTTAATTCGAATTAAATGTTCGTATAAACTAGGCAAAGAAGCACAAAAAAGCATATATCACATTTAACAACCTCGTTCATTGCTTACTTATTTTTGTATTTTATTTATGTATGCCAAATCAACCCATAAAGGATCGAGGGATTTTAAGCACTGGGACCGAATCGTAATTTTAACATTAACTCTGGCGTAGAATCGCGTGTTTGACGTCAGAATGTAAACGTCACACAGGTAGAGATATAAAATAATTTTGTCGTTCAAAGTATGCAAAAATTATAATAGAACAATAACACAATGGCGGGATGTTTAAAGTACAGAGACACGTCATATGTATCAAAGAAACATAAAAAGTCACACGGACAAAGCACACAAGTAAAAATGAAAAATAATACAAACAACACAATGACGGGATGCATAAGTACAGAGCCACGTCAAATGTATATATCCAAAACAGACCAAACAGTATTAATAGCAATATTAATAAAGACAAATAAAGAACACTTTCACACGTTATTAAGATGATAAACAGAGTCAGTACGCAGAATCTATACTTCAAGACCATCATGTATTATTTGTGAAGTTGATACGGAATATTTATCAACAAGGTCTTGGTACCTTCTGATGAACTTTTTAGAAAAGGACGAGACGTTCTTTGACATACCCTGGTTCATCAACTTTCTGCTCAGACACTGGTGACGTTTTACAAAGTCTGAGTAGGAGCTGCAAGCTCTTGCATACCGAATAAGCTGGGAAATGTATATCCCGTAAGCAGGTGAATATAAAAAGAAGATGTGGTATGAATTCCAATGAGACAACTGTCCACAAGAGACCAAAATGACACAGAAATTAACAACTATAGGTCACCGTACGGCCTTCAACAATGAGCAAAGCCCATACCGCATAGTCAGCTATAAAAGACAATGTAAAACAATTCAAACGAGAAAACTAACGGCCTTATTTATGTACAAAAATGAACGAAAAACAAATATGTAACACATAAACAAACGACAACCACTGAATTACAGGCTCCTGACTTGGGACAGGCACATACATACATAATGTGGCGGGGTTAAACATGTTTTCGGGATCCCAACCTCCCTAACCTGGGACAGTGATATAACAGTACAACATAAGAACGAACTATAAAAATCAGTTGAAAAGGCTTAACTCATCAGATGGACAAAAATACAAGTGGACGTGGCAGGGTACTTGTACATCCCAACAACAAAAAGACATTAGGAACAGATCTGAGAGTACTCGCAGTTATCTGACAGCTAGTTCAAAGCCACTAACAACTAATAAAAATCATGCATCTAAGACTAAATTATCAATCCGTACACATCCAACATCCAATAGATTTAGTGTAAAGACGTCATAAACAGTCAGAGAAAACATGACCTTGTGCAATGCCAAGATACAGGTATCGACAGATTGTAGATCCATTGATGTGTATATGTATATAACATACTAGTAATATTTAGTTTGCTTTTAATTTACTGATAACAAAATCAATATTTATACCAATAAAAACAATATTCAATGATCTTATTACAGTGTTGAATTGGTAACCTTTAGAATAAGTTTATTTAAAGGAGCGATAAGTTTACAAGAATCATTTCTAAATTTCCGGGCACGGTTAACAACATTTCCGTAAAATGAGGATGTGCTATCCCGTTTGAAATAAGTTTTCAACAGGTACAACCAAACTTCAAAACCAAATCTTTATATCTATGGAAAAATTTAGTAAAGGTTTTAAGTAATTTATGGTAACGATATCCCTGGTTTAATAATTTACCAGTAATACATAGATTACGTTCGTTAAAATAAAAGACGTCACAACAGACACGGGCATAGCGAACGAGCTGTGAAATATAAACACCGTAAGATGGTGCCAAAGGAACATCACCATCTAAAATGAAAAATTAACAATAGGGAACGAAAAATTGTCCCTTTTGTCGTAAATTTTAGTGTGTAGTTTCCCGTTTAAAACCGAAATATCTAAATCTAGGAAAGGACAGTTATTACCGTCTAAATTTGATTTATTTATAGTAAGTTCCTTGGGATAAATTTCAGCAGTATATTGAGAAAATTCTTGATTATTTAACGAAAAAATATCATCAAGATAACAGTAAGTGTTGTTGAATTTATCAATTAAATGCAATTTCGACGGGTCTTTACTGAGTCTAGTCATAATCTGTGATTCGTAACAGTACAAAAACAAGTGTGCTATTAAAGGGGCACAATTAGTGCCCATAGGGATACCTACAACCTGTCGATAAACTTTGTTGCCGAAACGTACATAAATATTATCAAGGAGAAAATTAACAGCTTCAATCATCTCATCACACCTCCAGTAAGTATATCTAGCATATTTACCTTTCTCATTAGAGAAGAAGGCTTTAAATGAGTTGCAGCAAATATATTTGCATTCAGCTTTACCAAGCGACCATTTAATTAAATAGGAAAACTTTTGTTTGATAAGATAGTGTGGGAGTGTAGTGTAAAGAGTAGAAAATCAAAACTGTCAACAGAATCAAAAGGACCATCAAAAGCATGTAATTTATCCAAAACATCCAAGAATTTTTACACTCCAAAATAGTTTATACCACTATGTTCATATATTTTATTACAATAGTTTATGATAAGCTCTTTGATAGTAGTTAATGAACTTATTAAAAGCACTGAAAGATTAGTTATAGAATACTTACTAGAGGCCGAGATGAAACGATATTTAAATGTTTTTTGTGCAATTTAGGTAGCCAATACATAGTAGGGACCTTCAAATGTTCAGAAGAAGCCTTAAGCTTTGATGTGGTTGTGATATGTTTGTTTACTATATGACTCTCTGTGGAGCGGATGGACTTGAATGTAGATGAATTTAAAATTTCATTCTTAAGAACGTCCGTGTAGTATTTACGGCATACCACCACCACATTGTTGGCTACTTTGTCGGCCGGTACAAACACAAACCGCTTTGAAAGTTCTTGAAGTTTATTTCTTATTCTGGAAATAGGTGTATTATGTACTCTATTATTTACTTCTAAATTATTTTCAAGTTGGTATATTGCTACTTAGGTGGGGAAATTGATAATTTTAAAATTAAAATCGTCTCGTTTGTCATAGATTCTGGTACTGAGATGACTGTGTATGTCAAATTCGAGGTACAAGTCTAAAAATGAGGCGGAGGAAGCCGTGTCTGTTGTTTCTTTAATTTCAGTCAAAGTGTCACAATAGGGAATAAAACTTAATCATTAAGTGTTCAGCCCAGACGAATTTTCTGGTTGCTAAATTTGGAAGAATTTGAAAATATGTCTCTTGTCACCTAAGACATACACACTGTATCGTGATGGTGTTCTTTAACTTGTATAGTGTCGAATTCTGTCGTTCTTCATCTTAATCCTGCTATTGCAGTTTTGCGTAAGGAGCAAACCCTGTTATTAAATTTCGTATTAATGGGAACATACACGCGCTTAACGTATCAATAGAAAATATGAATGCAATACGATGCTGCATCTGAAATCTGAACTTTTCTTTCTTTTTAAAAAATAAAAATTTGACGATATATCTTCGGCAATATAAAAATAACAAGATATGGAGCAGACTTTCTTGTTTCTGGTGTATCATTTGTGTCAAATTTACTGAGATAGATGAGATGCAAAACAATCTCTGATATGTTATTTATGTATGACAGGACACCATCGACATACCTGGATGCGAAATAAAAGAATAATGGAAATATGCTTTTTCCTTTTTCCTTTAATGTTTTGCATGTCGCCCAGTAGGTTAGGCTTTATTGTTCGCTTGGAATAACGAATGTTTGTCAAATAGCAACCCATCAAACTCGATTATCGAGCATTTTCATAACATCACAATCTATGTATCGTTGTTGCAATATGAGTGATTTTTTATGGCCTAAAATACCTAACAATGCAATTATAACACACCATTCGTTTAATGTGTTTTAGCTTTTGATTTTGCTATTTGATTAGGGACTCTCCGTTTTGAATTTTCTTCGTTGTTAAGTATTTTTGTGATTTTACTTTTAGTAAGTTAATATTAGAATGTTAAAAGATTTGCAATGCAATAAAAATAAACGCAATATTTTGCTAGACAAACTAGCTTCATCGAGCGTGCATCTATCCAGGTGAAATCGGATGTAGATAAGAAACTTTTGCAGCTCATTGTACATAAATTAAGTGTAAACGGACAGAATGTCACAGGACAAAAAGTCACAAATTTGATAGGATAAAACGCCACAGGACAAAAAGTCACAAATTTGATAGGATAAAACGCCACAGGACAAAAAGTCACAAATTTGATAGGATAAAATGTCACAGGACAAAAGTCACAGAACAAACAGTGATAATTGTTTGAATATAAGAGAAAGATCTTGAAATATAGTCTTTTATTTCATATATTAATTTTACAGTTTAAGAAATTATTCATTAGCCTTGATGGAATTTAAAAATATTAAATTTTAAGCATGCAAAGAATATATATCTTGGCGCCATGAAGCCATTTCAGTAACATGCGACTTTGGCATTTTGTTTTCTTAACAATTATTTGATCATTATTGAAATTTATTAAATACACTTTTAAATACAAAGTTGCTTTATATATAAAAGTTAAAAGATAAAAAAAAAAGAAAAAAAAAAAAATTTAGCAAATAAGTGTTTTCTTATTCACAGAAAAAAACCAAAACTGATTGTGAATTTTGTCTTGTGACTTTTGTCCGTGACTTTTGTCAATGGCTTTTTGTCCTGTGACTTTCTGTCCTACATTCGACTTTAGCTGTCTTGTAAATAATTGAAAATTTGTATGAAGTTCAAGATTATGTGTTGATATTTATAAGCACTTATATATATATATAGACGTACTTATATACAAGTCTAAATTGAAAACAACGTTCAAACCTATGATTGCGTTGGATAAAACCGCAATTTTATACGTGTGCATGCAAAACAAATTTCTTGGTAGAGGGATCTAGACGTACGTATATATATATATTTGTTTTACATGCACACGTATAAAATTGCGGTTTTATCCAACGCAATCATAGGTTTGAACGTTGTTTTCAATTTAGACTTTATATATATATATATATATATATATATATATATATATATATATATATATATATATATATATATATATATATATATATATATATATAGTGCCTATAAATAGCAGCACATGACATACAAATCTATGGGAGTGTGGATTAATCAGTACAGAGATTAATTCAATTACACAAATAAAATTATAGATTGCCTAACAATGTAATTTTAACACACTATTTAGTATGTAAATATAAGAATGTTTAAAATATTTACAAAATGATGAAAATAAACGCAATATTTCGCTAGACTAACTAGCTTTATCAAGCGTGCATCTATCCAGGTGAAATCGGATGTAGATGATAAGAAACTTTGCAGCTCAATGTATATGTTGCACTTGAATTTAGCTGCCTTGAAAATAATACATAATTTGGATGAAGTTCAAGATTTTTACAAAATTGGTAGTTGAAGTTAGCAACGTCCATTGGCCAATATTACAGGATAAAAGGACGATGCTGTGTACTAAATTATTCTTTATCTTTCCTGTATCTTTTCTCATCTTTTTCGTTAAGACCATCAGGTTCTAAAGTGTGGAGTTGGTGGATCCAAAAATTTTCTCTTCTCCTTCTCGCCGTGGTGTCCCACTCGGTGTTGACTTCTATGATTTGGAAAGTAACATTATCAAAAGAATGTTTCGTTGAACGAAGATGTCTTGTGAGAGGACAGTTTTGTTGGTTTTGTACCATGAACGATGGTTATTGAGCCGAATATTAAATTTGTCCATTGTTTCTCCCACATACTGAATGCCACAAGTGTCACATGTTAATATATAAATTGAGTTCTCCGTTTTACAGTTGGAATTTGAGTAGATGGTATAATTTTGTTTAGTAACGGAGCTGATGAAAGAACTGCTTGTATTGGCAGCTTTACAACACAAGCAGTTCCTTCGACCACATTGTTTGTAGCAACCGGGAGATGGAGTAGGCTGCTTTGCTAATACAGATGTCACTAATTTGTCACGGATGTTTTAGGTCTTCTGAAGGCCATGACTGGTGGTGAGGAAAATACTTTTTAAGATTTGAATCATTTTCTATAATTTTCCAATGCTTCTGAACAATGGAAGACACATTTTTAAAATCAGGATGGTAAGTGAGTACAAGGGTGTTCTGTTAGCTGCTTTATTCTTCTCTTTGTACTCTAGAAGTTCTTGGCGACTAGTTTTGTTTGCTCTTTCGAGCGCTATCAATGATGTTGCTATTGTACCTCGAACAACTAGATGTTTACGTAGTTGTCAAGTCTAGCATTTGCGTATTTTCAGTAGAGCATATTCTCTTGATTCGCAATGCCTGGCTGAATGGGATGCCATTGCGAATCAAGAGAATATGCTCTACTGAAAATACGCAAAATGCTAGACTTGGACAACTACGTAAACATCTAGTTGTTCGAGGGCACAATAGCAACATCATTGATAGCGCTTCGAAAGAGCAAACAAAACTACGTCTGAACCAGTGACGACTCTACAACAGATTTTATCCATCGGATCACCAGCAGTGATGGTGATACAAGGCTGAAAACACATTCTGTATATATAATTCGTCTAAATAACAGCCCAACAATGTTAGATCTGTAAATTTGCGTTAGCAAATTTTTGTTCTTCCTCGCCGGGATTCGAACTCATGCTACTGAGATATCGTGGCACCAAATCGCGTTGCACTGTGCCCGACGCGCTAGACCACTCGACCACCTAGGCTCTACAATATTAAAGCTTTCGGTGGCCGGGTGTTACCTTCCTCGTCAGCTTTTAATCTAGCGTCGTAACACAGTACATGATATATGTGTGTGTGTGTGTGTGTGTGTGTGTTAATGTGTGAGTGTGTATTGATATTGAATTGATTGCAGATTACCTAAATTATCTATCGTAAAGGATCGTAATCTGGTGATCCAATGGATGGATCTGTCGTTGACTTGTCACTTGTTAAGACGTACTACTTGGGATACATAAACACCGTATGATGAAACCATTTATCGTCAAATATTTTTTTCTGCGACTGCATCTTACGATCCTTTACGATAGAAAATTTGGCTAATCTGCAATCAATGCCATTTTCATGTCTATTATATCATGTACTGTGTTACAACTCTAGATTCTACCGACGAGGAAAGGTAAAACTAAGCCACCGAAAGCTGAATTTTAAGTTCAGTTTATGTGGGCGAGAGGTTTAGAGAGATGGACACAGTGCAGGCGGTGTTGTCTCGATATCCCAATATCATAAGTTCGAATCCCGGTAAGGGAAGAACAAAATTTTGCTTCCGCAAATTTGCAGATTTAACATTATTGTGCTGATTTTAGAGTAATTATGAATATAATATGTGTTTTCAGCCTTGTATCACCTTTACTGTCGGTCCAATCGATGGATCTATCGTATAGTTGTAACTTGTTTAGACGTATGTGTATGTGTATTTTTTGAACTAGTTTTGAATTCTGAGGTTCTCACTGAGCACCAAATGCAGAAAAGGTGCAACTTGATATTTGATAAATATATTTGGTGTCAAACAAAGGACATGTTTTTGCAAATGCAATATTCAGTTTGTTATGAAGTTTGTATATATGCACTAGTATACGAAAAATTATACAGAAAATTTATAATGATAATATTGTGAACATATTCCGAAAAAATCATTTGTGTTGTTTTGATAACGTCTTTTGCTTTTAGGGCTCGGTAACCTTATTAACAAAACATAATTGGTATGATTCAGTGGAAACAATGTTATCCATCAAAGACCAAATCAATGTTTGAAATAAGACATATGTAAGGCAATGGTTGTCGTTGGTTGCTGTCTGTCATATCTGTTTTCGTTCATTGTTTTAATATAAAACAGGTTGTTTCTTTTCTCGTTTAAATTGTTTGTTGTTTTACGGACAAAAATCAACGACAACGTTGGTTTTCTCGTTTGAATTGTTTACAATTAATTTGTCATTGTGGGTCTTTTATAACACGTTTAACTTACGACTCGATATGTGTTTGTTTCTTTGTTGAAGACCGTACGGTAGACTATAGTTAGTTGCTTACATCCACGTCATTTGATCTCTGCTGGATAATTGTTCCATTGGAAAAATCTCCTTATTTTTAAATTAAGTGAACTGCACCAACTTTTACACGTTTTTTCTGTACATTCTGACTGAAAAGTTTTGGCTTGAAAAAGTAAATTGACTGCTATATACTTTGGGAAATAACTGTTAGCTCCTAAGACCATACTTCAAACTTGAACACGGTTACTGTCATAGCATGACACACTTTGAGTTACTAGAGCTAAAAATTAAAATTTAACTCAAATAAGACAGTCAAGATTAAATTATTTGCAACCAATAAAACTGAATAATAGATTTTTTAAAAGTATGCGCTTCAAATATGAAAAATCTTCCCAATATACGACGTTTGTGTTAAATGTTTAAATCTATCTCTTTATAATATATGACACATCATAAATAGATCTGATCGTGTTTAAAATTTCTCAACCGAATAAACTTTATACAGTAATTATATATATGCTAGTATATGATATTATAGATAACGATTAAAATGTTCAAGGATCTGCATACATGTTTACACAAAAACGAAGGTAAACAAATAAGAAAAATGTTGATGGTGATGTTGATAGTCTGTTATTTCTAATAGTAAGTAATTTTTACAATCAACATTTTCAATTAAAGTAAAAATGCCACATTTTTCCCATAATACATGAGTGGATCTATAGATTTATTTTGAATGACTTTTGATACTGTTCAAACTAATCTCAAAAAGTTAACCAATTATAGTGTTGGTCACTCGTTAAATATTTGTCGAATTCTTGGATTTGTTCTTTTAATTATAGAGATTTATAGCTTAAATAATTTAAAAGAAGAAACTTGCGGAACTTTTACGTTCATTCACTTCGTTTATAGATGCAACACCATTGAAAAAAGCTTGACAGCAACTACTAAAACAAATGATATTATGATTTCAAAATTCCGTTTGTTCAATATGCCTTTTATTTACTGGAAAAAATTCAAAAAGCCAAAAGTAATAAACTATTGAGAAATTAAAACAAAAATGGCTTAAATGAGGCACCGATTAGAGAATAATTGGTAGAAACATGGTCCAATTGTTTTTTAGATAAAAATGGGGTGCTAAAATATAAAAGAGACTGATGAACCAAAATGTAAAAAATAGAGAAAAATGTCATAAGATTTTAAGTATAAACCATTTTAAACAGAACGCGTCAACTTAAAAAGCATAGAATTTATTAGTTGATTCGACGAAAAATGGAAACTGGGATGTAAAATTAAAACTGTTCTTTTGTACTCTGCTGGGTTAAGCAGCATCAAAAACATTTGTATTCAAGGCAACCACACTGGGAGTGTTGGAACGAATCAGAGCTTGCCATTTTGCATTGACAAATGTATTTTGTTGAAGACCATAGGTTGAACTCTAGATGTATTTATATGTCGTCAAGTTATTGTCTCATTGACTACCCCAAATATACTAAATCACAATTTAAAATGGTTCCAAATGGAGGGAAGAAGTCATATTTCGGAAGTTTTACGGAGACCATCACGAGATGGTTGACCGTTTTGGAATATCTGTTTCACAGCTGACAACGGATATGTTTCAATTGTTCTAACCACAATGCCGTCCTCTTTTCCGCGATTGTCACATCACAGATTGGGACTTATCATCAGATTTGAACTTGCAGGAGCAACACGACAGGTGCCACATGTGGAAAAGAAACTAATTTCTCTTCCGGAGCACATGTTTTTGTTGGGTTCGGGCTGCATACTTAGTGTTTGGTTTTTTATGTAGTGTTTTGTGGACTTTTGTCTTTTCGTCATTTCTCGTTTTATGCCTTGACTTGTGAGTTTTGAATGTCCCCTTGCATGGTATATTTCGCCTTTTTTAAAGTATGATTATATTTTTCAATCTGATGCTAATTTGTTTTAGAAATATATCTATACATATATTAGAATGAGAAACTTATTTATATTTTTAGTATCATCAAAAGTATCACTGATTCAAATTATACAAGACAGGACGCGAAGAAATAGTGCAAAAATGGCAAGCTTACCAGAGGAGTTCTCAATTAAACTAGATATAAGAAGTACAGAAAATCTCGATAAAAGATTACTTTTCCTGATGGATAAAGCAGCAAAAAAAGTAAAAGAAATAAAGCCTGTCCTTGACTATGTTCACCAGAAAGTTGTAGATTACAGAAAGCAAAGACCTTATGATACAGTAACAGTGGTTGGTAGTGTAGGTAACGAGCTTTACTTCCCTGAGGTCATGCCGGACGGTTCTTATCTGGTTGAAGTTGATGTCTTGTATCACCGAGAACTTCCAGATGTGTATCTTCCCGTTTATTCTCCTCCTGGTGAGACTCAGCGTAAAACGCCACCTTTAGTTACCGTTAAGCTTGATTATTTCCTGGATGATGAACACAAAGTAGTCTCGACACTTCCAATAGGTGCTTGCTTAATTGAGGTAACCAGTAATATTTATGAAGTAGACGAAAGTCAGAGGTGGAAATTTTTCAAAGAACTTTGTAATGGTAAAACTTACTTGAGATCTTTAGGATACATATGCTTAATTCCACGGCAAGAAGATCCAAGTATTTTAGGCGAGATTGAAATTGAACCGTTAGAAAAAGTAAAAATGGTGCCATTGTATAGAACATGTCGAACTAACATGGACACTATGAAAGTAGATGGGAAGGAAATTAAATTTAAAATTTTAGTTGATAAAGTGTTTGCTCTTAAAGGAACTTGGCCACATAAGTTATCAGATTTCCAGAGCCGCGAGAAAAAATGGCCGGAAACAAAGGTAGTCGACAGTATTGTTCAAGATGGCTGCTTGTTGACACACTTAACATCGTTGGTGGCTTATCCGTTGCAATGGAAAACGACATTTGCTCTAGCTGAACAACAACTGACAACGAGGTTTTCTTTTCATCAGAAATTTCTGTTCATTTTGCTCAAACTGGTGAAGAAAAAATATCTGGATATGGGGGTGATGGAAAACGGAGAATCACGTGTCGGTCTTACATCATACCACCTTAAGACAATTTATCTATGGGTATGTGAAACCCGGGACCCTCAACAGTTTATTGATTATCCCGGTATAGGCTTTCTGTCATTTCTGAAGAGCTTACAGCAATGCATTGCATCCACGGTCTGTCCGCACTTTTTCATGCCTACCTTAAATGTCCTGGAAGGACTCGGGCACTACAAGAAACCGCTTACAGAAAATGACGAAAAATGGACAAAAGAGCATAACATTCAAACAATTTTAATCAATCGAATTGATGAAATAATAACGGATCCCGGGCAGTTTTTGACGGACGATCTTCTCGATGTCATAGATGAAAAACATATACACGAATTACAGAAGACAATTGGAGAAGCAGAATAAGCTCTTTTATTTGTGAAAAACTGAATGTTGTTACTTATGTATTTATTTTCTTACTATGTATATTATGCAATAAGAATATGTGTAAATCAAAGTGATCGAAATTACTGGTGGAAAGATTTGAAGACTTGTGTGTGCATAGATTCGATCATTTCTAACTTTCCATTGATGAATGATTATGGGGAAAACTAGATATTTCACCATTGCATATAATTGCATTATATCCAGTTATTTAGAAAGAGAAGATATTTTCAGTTATTATATTCAACTGATGTAATATTCCATGAAGGTTTGACAAAGTTATTGAAATTTCACTGTAATCTTAACTGTAAAACAATCAAGTCCATTTATCAGTAAAATACTGAAAATGAAAATAAATATTTTAAAATGTTTGCTCGGGATATTGTTTACTGGTCATAATGATGATTCTGTATCGATTTCATTATATTCCAAACTGATTTGACAAAGTTATTGCTGATTAAAAAAAAAGCTATAACCACAAACAGCGGGTCTGGATGGAGGGGGTCCTTCTTTCTTTATTCTTTATTCTTTTAAACAATTTTTCTCTAATCTTTATTTATTTTGCCCATTACTCTCTATTCTTTATATTTTAGCACCTCAGTATACTCTATTCTATTTTTTTGGCCTATTTTCTCTATTCAAAATATTTTTTGCCCTTAATTCTGCTCTTTTTTTGCCCATTATTCTATATTCTGTAAACCCAATACAGACCCTCATGTCTCGCTTTCGCGACATAAAGTCGAAGGCTTGACAAAAAGTGGGCATAAAATCAACGGTATCTTATTTTCGATGCTAGACTGAAGTTCTGGAGGGTAACATTAGTAAAGTAGCCCATGCATCATTGTGTACTTACTGGCTTTATGTTACTTCGATATTGATATAAATGTTAAATTCTAAGATTATACTTCGGATGCACTGTGCGCATGTGTTGTGTTCCTTAGCTTGCGACCATGCATTATGTTATTTTCGGTTTATTGTTTTTTTTTTTATATAAACCATTCAGATTTCCAAGAGTAGCATAGATGAAAAATAAGTTACTTTAATGCGCATAACAGTGCATTAAATTAATGTCGGTGTCCTATAATTTTCGCTAGGCATGTATATCTATTAGAATTCCTCTTGAGGAATTTAATTTAAAAATATTTATAGCTAAAGAAATTAATGCTGGACCGGTGTGATGTAGAGGTGGGAGATTGATCCTAAGTAAACGGGATAGCATGACATGACAAAATATGATTCAGATTTTTAAATTCCTTTAAATAATATATTCACCATTATGGTGGTATAAATTACAAATGTTCATAGAATTTACAACAAAGATCAGGGTAGATTGCAATTGAGTAGAATTTTTAAAACATAATTACATAAAATTGATCATATAAATCCTGACGAACTCGAACTCAAGTATACTGTTAGAACCATCACATTCATTTAAATTTTATAGCACTTTGTCCATACCGCTGCTGGTGGACTACTTGTCCCTAGGAGTATTATCGGCTCAGTAGTGATGCAGTGATTTAGCAACGTTACTGACATGATTTGTAACATATTTTTCCTAAATTCTCCGTTGATAGATTTATGTATTATTTAGAAACTAAGGTTTCAACTCTCTCAGGCAAAGTTGACCTTATATAGAATATAGAATTGGTTATTCCTTTGTGTCTCATTTTGGTCATATAGCTCATCCCGCAATCAAGTACTTAGAGTTAGACATCATTGTCTGGTTTTTGGCGTTCCTGATGACGGTAAATACAGAAAAGCAAATCAGAAAATTTAAATGTTATCTCCATTTTAAAGTCCTGTTTTACGTTTTTCACAGTCAAAAGTTCAAATACTAGGTAACTTCAAAGCAGTGGTGTTATCCAGTAATATGGTTAAATAAATTATTTTCGAAATAGGAAATATTTATATGTTTCGGACTTTAGTAAAAAGTGAAATGAAACTCATCTCCACTAACATCCATGGTGCAGGTTAAACAAATTTTTCTTTGCCTTTCTACATTAATGAAATGTCCACGTTTAATAATACATTATTTAATTATGGAGTATTCAAGTCCAGTACTTCCTATTAGAAATATACTTTCAAAGATAAAATTTTGCAACACGATATTGATCAAATATACATTGCTAGAATTTTCTTTTTTTCATGTAGTTCCTTTTTTGCTTGGTCAAATTCTATTGTTTTGCTAAACTTACACCATGTCAAATCCAATATCAACTTTTAATGCTTCTTTTTGTAAATTAATTGGGATGTAAAAGTGTTGACCGAGGTACATTTTGTATGCTTCATTCTAAAAGAAGCAGTCAATACTTATAATTACATTTTTTTGCTAGGATCACGAAAACACAATTTCTATTAAATTTTTCTTATATTTTTCAATGCACTTTATTGTGGTAACTCGTGTCATCATGAATGTTACATTTCATTTTGAAATGAAGGTTAATTTCAGAATGACGCAAGATTGTTGTTTGCAAATCAAAATAAAGTATCATAATGAAACATACATGTAATGTAATTATATGGTTATAACAAAATGCATTGATAGAAAAATAAATTCGTAACAACAATAAACGATAAATTTAAGCAACAGTAGTCTACCGATGTTCAAATCTCATCGGGACCAATTGCGTTAACCCAATTAACCTAGTCTCACAGGATGCAATCTGTTCTCTGTAGCATAATCTTATTATAAAATTTGCTGCCGATAAAGTTTTGAGCAGTAGAACATATTTAGAGAATATTCATTTGTTTTTGCTTCTTAGACCGTCGTTTGCATATATATCGCGATAACCTATACGTATTAAACAAAAAATAGCAGATATGGTATGATAGCAAATGAAACAACCTATATCCAACGAAAAAAAAATAAAAATTAAAGTATGAAACAAGACATATTATATTAGTAAGATACAGAGAATTTTATACAGATAACCTTCATGAACCTTTATTCCATGAGCTAAAGTGCCTGTTCCAAGGCAGGAGCCTGTAATGTAGTGGTTGTCGTTGGTTGCTGTCTGTGATGTTGGTTTTTCATTCATTTTTTTTAATCTTAAAAACATGCCATTTGTTTTCTCGCTTGAATTTTTGTTGTTTTATCATAAATTGCCTGATTTATAATAAAGTTACAATCGAAATACCAACACGACAAACAAAAACCAACGACAACTTTTTTTTTTAATTGTTTACATTTTGTCATTTCGGGGTCTTTTATAGCTAACTATACGATACGGTTTGCTCATTGTTGAAGGCCCTACGATAAACAATTGTACGTTGCTTACATCCCTGTCATTTTTTTGTATATTCAGACTGAACGTTTTGGGGTTTGAAAAAGTATGTTGACGGCAATATACTTTTGAAAAGAACTGTTTTCAAATTGTTTTTAGATCCTGACTATAAACTTGAATGCAGTAAGCTAGTATGGTCACTCGAGCTAAAAGTTTAAAAATTAACACAAATAAGACGGTCAAAATTTAATTATTTGTAGCCACTGAATAATAGATTTATTAAAATCATGCACTTCAAATAAGGAAAATATTCTTTAATATACGACGTTTGCGGTATAAATGCTTAAATATATCTCAAGCAAAAAACATTTATGAATTTATGACGCATCATAAAGTCATCCATTTGTGTTTTCTCAACCGAATGATTTTAAACAAATTATATGCCTTGTGTAGTATATGTTTTGTAGCTTAAGTTCAAGGATCTATCTATCTATCTATATATATATATATATATATATATACACACATCAAAACGAAAGTAAACAAATGATAAAAAAGCTGATGGTGATGTTGACAGTCTGTTTTCTTTAACAGTAAGTACATTATTATAATCAACATTGTCAGTTAAGGGCGTACGATACAGTTTTAGTCCCACGATGATTTTTATTTACGAAAATTTGCATACAAGCTATTTTTTACCAAGATAATTCAAATAATGTAATTAATATTGTACTTAAAGCGAGGAAATCACTATGTGATCCGTGTAAACTCATCGAACCTTTAAACAAACTTATAAGTAAGGGTTATCGTACCAATATTGTAATTAGATCTCTGAATATAGTTTACATTGGCACTAATATCGATTTTGTCATTAGCAAATTAAAACATAACTAAATTGTATCTTCTTTTGAGGCGGGATGTTTAGAGACACACACACGTTAATTTTATCTCTAAAGAAGTAGCTCCTCACTATCTACCTGTCGATACATTTATTTTGGCATTGCACAAGTCATGTCTTCTCTGACTGTTCATGACGTTAAAATACTAAATCCCTGGGATGTGTTTTAGTTGATTTTAGTCTCTGATGCATGATTTTTATTATTAATTGTTTTGGCTTTTAACTAGCTGTCAGTAACTGCGAGTACTCTCAAATCGTACTTTCTTGTTAATTCGACCTGTTGATACTATTTTTAATACTTTTTGTTATTTTATATTAATATGGATCTTGTCTGTATACCAGCTTTGATTATTTGGAATATCTACTAATTTTCACTTCCTCATACTACATTTGTATGAACATCAAGATTATTCTCCTTAAATCTGTACAGGAAGTTTTATTGTTGATATTCACCCTTATGTATCTAGTGTTAAATTAGGTATTTATATGACAGACCTTTCTTGGTATTCCTAATTATTGGAAGATTTTATATAGACAGAAGTAGTATACCTAAAACGACAAAGTTATTTTTCATTTACCTGTATATATTATGAAAACCGGTTTTTTCAAAAGTGATTATTTTCTAAGGGTTAAATATTTCGCGGTGGTGTCTTGCCATGGCTTTGTTTGGACTTGTTTGTTTGCTTTTGGCCTTGAATGTTTGTCCCTAATATTTTATTAACTATGTATTTACTTTCAGGTATCACAGATCGAATTTATTCGTTCATAGTGTGTTAATTTACGTTTTTTGATTGAGTTAAGCCTTCCAATTGATATTTTATCGTGTGTTTTTCTATGTTGTGATGTTATACTATTGTTTCAGAAAAGGGAGAAGGTTTGGTACCATTAAAACGTTAAAGCCCGCTGCAAATGTTTGCACCTGTCCTAAGTCAGGAATCTAATGTACAGTAGTTGTCGTTTGTTTATGTAATTTATACGTGTTTCTCGTTTCTCGTTTTATATCAGGTACCCAAGGGTGACTGGGGAATAGAAGTATGGTCACCATTGGTCTTCCTCCGACCGGCAGTAAAACCCTTGCTAAAGTGGGGCGTCCGTTTGGCTGTGCGGGATGTACAAATTTGCAGCCACGTCCGGTCAGAATTGGGACGTTAAATCCGATGCCTCGTGTAAAGAGAGTGCCACGCTCTTTGTACGTTAAAAACCCTTGCAACAACTCTTTTTGAGGGGTCCGTAGGTGACCTGTTGCAAGGCTAAATTTCTGTCCCTATCCAATATACCCTCATTTCCCGTGGCAGTCTAAATTTCTCCGAACTTAATCCCGGAAGCCCTATTACAGAACCTACCTATTGTATTTATTGTTAACTTGTTCTCGTCCTGAATATGGATGAAATATTTGCCACTGGACGTTAAGCAACCAACAACAACAAACAACAATCGTTTCTCGTTTTTATATAGACTAGACCGTTGGTTTTCCCGATTGAATGGTTTTACACTAGTAATTTTGGTGCCCTTTATAGCTTGTTGTTCGGTGTGAGCCAAGGCTCCGTGTTGAAGGCCGTACATTGACCTATAATGGTTTACTTTTATAGATTGTTATTTGGATGGAGAGTTGTCTCATTGGCACTCACACCACATCTTCCTATATCTAATTAAAAAAAAAAAACTTCTTGTTTTTCTTAAAGAGATGAATGGGGTCGAAATTTTAGACATTTACTCAAAATTTCGGTTTTTTGGACATTTCTATCCTTTGGATAGACATACCTAACTTTTTTGTTTCAAAAGATAAACACAAGCGGATTTTTGTAAAAACATTTGGAAAATCTTCTTTATATAAGTATTCTCTAAATTTGTATAACAACTCTTTGGAAATAATTAATCTTTATCAAAGTTTCATGATTTTAGAAAAAAACGGCATTTTTGGCTGTATATTTATCTAATTTAAAAAAATTTCATCGGTGACTTTTTCATAAAATTGGTACAAATAATCTTCATACGTAATCAAACCTAATGTCATTTTAAAAAAAAAGGGTTCGTGAACTCGTTTTGAAGTTAAATCAGTCTGAATGATTAAGATCAGTCGAAAAATGCATCTTTTCCCGATATGTCACAGTTTGACGTCGCGAAAAATAACATTTTACCTCCCTTGTAACTGTATCGTATGCCCTTAAAGTGTTTAAATGTAACAATACTTTAATTACAGATGGAAAGACAGACTGCAATTTTGTACGCGCCGCTAATATATGAGTGGATCTATAAAAATGACTAATAGATTGACTATAGATACTATTCGAACCAAAGATAATCATTATTGTTTGGTTGAATATTTGTCGATATCTAAAAAGTCGAAACTGCACATGCAAGGAACTCTAACTTCACTTTGTTTAGATGCAACTTTATTGACAAAATTAACAACTACTAACATGACTAAAGCAAAGATATAATTTCGATTCCGTCTGCCTAAAAAACATTTTCTGGGATAATCTTATGATCAGACAATAGTAAAATTGAAACAAAAATTGCTTAAATGGGGTCTGGATGGGGTTAATAATGATATGACAATAATGGGGGATGGGGGATTAACGATAGAGAAAAATGGACTAAAAGAATACATCATAATGGGGTGTTATAATACATAAAATTGATATTCGTGGACCAAAAGGTAAAGAATATAGAAACGAAGACACCCACCTAGACGCTCTTAAGTAGAACAACCCAAATCTAGACGATACTTTCGTATCCCAAGACAACCGCAATGAGAGAACTGAGCGAATCAGAGCTTGAAATTTTGCATTGACAAATGTCTCTTATTCAAAACTAGACGTTGACTTCTGGATGTGTTAGGTTACTGTCTCATTCGAAAGTTTTGCGAACGACTTCACGAGTTGGTTGACTGTTATGGAATATCTGTGTCAAAGATGACCAAGGATATGTTCAATTTGTCGTAACCACAATCCCGTCCTCATTTCTTTGACTGTAACATCACTGAATAAGAATTATCACCGATGTTTAATTGTATAACCAACACGACGGGTGCCATATATGGAGTAGGAACTGTTTACTCTTCCTGAGCGCATACATTCTACCCCGTTATTTGGGTTGGTTCTTGTTGCTCAGTCTTTAATTTTTCATGTAGTGTTTGTTAGACTTGTTCATCGTTTCGTAGTTTTTCGTTTTTGCCATGTCGTTTTTCTTCGAATTATGAGTTTTGAATGTCCACTTGGTATCTTCCACCTCAGTTTTAGTGTGATTTCATATTTACGAAAACGTGATGATGAATATTTCTATTAGAAAAATATCTATATACATATATAGGAGTAATAAACTTGTTTATATTTTCAGTACCATCAAAAGTTTCACTGATTCAGAGTATACGAAGAAGGGCGCGAAGAAAGAGTGCAAAATGACAAGCTTACCAGAGGAGTTCTCAATTAAGTTAGATATAAGAAGTACAGAAAATCTAGATAAAAGATTACTTTCCCTGATGGAAAAAGCAGCAAATAAAGTAAAAGAAATAAAGCCTGTGCTTGATTATGTTCATCGCAAAGTTGCAGATTACAGAAAGCAAAGACCTTATGATACAGTAACAGTGGTTGGCAGTGTAGGTAACGAGCTTTACTTCCCTGAGGTCATGCCGGACGGTTCTTACCTAGTTGAAGTTGATGTTCTGTATAACCGAGAAATGCCAAATGCTGCCCTTCCAATTTATTCTGATCGTGACGAGGCTGATGTTCTGTATAATAGAGAAGAACCTAATTTTGTCGTACCAACTGAAAAACAGCCTTTTATAACAGTTCAGATGGATTTTATGGATGACAAGAATAGATTAGTTGAACTGCCAATGGGCGCATGCTTAGTGGAGGTAACCAGTAATATTGATGAAGTAGACAAAGGTCAGAGGTGGAAATTTTTCAAAAAACTTTGGAATGGTAAAACTTACTTGAAATCTTTAGGATATACATGCTTAATTCCACGACAAGAAGATCCAAGTATTTTAGGCGAGATTGAAATTGAACCGTTAGAAACAATCCGAATGTTGCCATTGTATAGAACATGTCGAACTAACACGGAGACTATGATTGTTGGTGGAAGAGAACTCAAATTTAAAATTCTAGTTGATAAAGTTTCTGCCCTTAAGGGTCCATGGCCCCATAAGCTATCAGGTTTCCAGAGCCGCGAGAGAAAATGGCCGGAAACAAAGGTAGTCGACAGTATTGTTCAAGATGGATGCTTGTTGACACACAAAACGTCAATGTTGGTTTATCCGTTGCAGTGGAAAATAACATTTGCTCTGGCAGAACAACAACTGACAACAAGGTTTTCTTTTCATCAGAAGTTTCTCTTCATTTTGCTCAAACTAGTGAAGAAAAATATCTGGATATGGGGGTAATGGAAAACGGAGATTCACGTGTCGGTCTTACATCATACCACTTGAAGACGATTTATCTGTGGATGTGTGAAACCCGGGACCCTCAACAGTTTGCTGAGTACCCTGGTATGGCCTTTCTAGTATTTCTGAGTAGCTTAAAGAAATGCATTGAAAATTTAATGTGTCCGCACTATTTCATTTCGACCTTAAATGTCATGGAAGGAATAGGCCAATACAAGAAACAGCTTACAGAAAATGACAAAAAATGGATCAAAGAGCACAAATCAATCCAAACCACTTTACTCAATCAAATTGACAATATAATAAGGAATCCTGAAGAGTTTTTGACCGACGATCTTCTTGATGTAATTGATGAAAAACATTTACACGAATTAGAGAAGACAATTGGAGAAGTAGAGTAATGCCGATTTTTCAAATTTTCAGAAAAGCTGAAAAATCACGTCGTCGTTTATATGTTCTCTAACAATTTATGATATGAATACTTTTAAACAAAATTAGCAAGGAAATAAAATAGATTTAAAACAAGATTCAACTCTCGTCGTTGCATTAATTTAAATGTTTAATACAAATGAGCACTGGGACTGATATTAGGGTTAAATGAAGCCTAATATCCTGTCCACTAAAATATAAGAATGAGTTCAGTGTCATATGACATGTATGACGTAACTAAGTCAGGCAGACATAAACTCCTCATTCAATACGGTTTAACAATCATGATGTTGTATTTTTTAGATAAAGACATAATTCAAAAACTTTTGGTTTCGTGGTATTGCAATTCCTGCTCCAGTTCAATAGTTACGCTTGATGTGTTTAGGTTAAATTCGGCCGATAAGTCGCATTCGGTAATGTCATAATAGAGGGAAAGAGGATGGGTTTGCAGTTTTGACTAGTGAGACATATCCTCAGTCTAATTAATGGTTTTATGCTATACAAACATCGGTAAAATTCTATCGCCTCGTATGTAACACCAGACGTCCATTACATAATAATTGGCTTCTGGTAACTCATATATTATATACAATGTATTCCACATATCCAAATCTTAATCGCCCAAAGCACTTTCGAAAAGAAGACTTACAGGATACAACAGATACAGTTAAGTCTGTCTCATATCTTGACTTACATCCAGAAATTGACAACGATGGTCGGTTGAAAACGACAAAAGAGATTTGAAAACGACAAAAGAGATGACTTCAACTTCCCAATTGTGAACTTCCCATTTTCTATGTAGCAACATTCCAGCAGCACCTGCATACGTAAAATTGAGAATGGAAATGGGGAATATGTCAAAGAGACAACAACCCGACCAAAGAGCAGATAACAGCCGAAGTAGCATATATCTCCCACTTGATACGATATTCCAGGGCTTGTATTTCCTATCATGATTTCCTTGATAGAGGGTTACTGCTCACAAGGAAGCTATTAAACCAAGAGATCCAAGTGGTGAAGTTGCAATCGTCCATTCGTAAAGTTTACAGACGCCATCACAAGTTGGTTGACCGTTATTAAATATCCGTTTCACAGATGACAACGGATATGTTCCAATTGTCGTAAATACATCCCGTTCCCTTTTCCCTGAATGTGATGTACCGAATTAGACTTATCACCGGGTTTGTACTAACATGAGCAACACGACGGGTGCCATATGTGGAGCAGGATCTGTTTACCCTCCGGAGCACCTGAGATAGCCCCAGTTTCTGGTGGGGTTCGTGTTGTTCGGTCTTTGGTTTTCTATGTTGTGTTTTGTGTACTGTTGTTTGTCTTTTTTAGCCATGGCGTTGTCAGTGTATTTCCGACTTATGAGTTTGAATGTAGCTTTGGTGTCCTTCGCCTCTATTTTACTTTAACAAAGAATACTTGTTTCATTTTTTTCTTGTAAATAAACTCATCATAGATACTAGGCTCAAAATTTTGTACGCCAGAAGCGCGTTTCATCTACGAAAAATAATCAGTGATCACATTAACGGCACAAGATTTACTGCACCAGATGCGCCGATCGAATCAAAAATTAAAACGCCAAATACAGCAAGACGTTGACGAGAATCGAAGACCCAAAATTCGGAATGGTTTTTCCAAATACAGCTGAGGTAATCTATTCCCTGTGGTAAGCTTTGTAAACAGTTAATTTATAATTATGACCATATCAATGATAATTCATGTCAACATAAAAGTGCTGACTACTGGGCTGATGATACCCTCGGGGATGAATCCCACAACAGCAGTGGCATCAACCCAATGGTTGTAAATTAACTGAATGTAGGACAGAAAGTCACAGGACAAAACGTCACAGACAAAAAGTCACGGACAAAAAGTCACAGGCCAAAATGTCACAATTCAGTTTTGAGATTATTTTTCTTTTAACAAGAAAACACTAATTTTAAAAATATTTTTTTGTTTTTTTCTTGAACTATCATATATAAAGCAACTTTGTTATTACAATTTATTCAATAAATATCAATAATGATAAAAAATTGGTATGAAAACAAAATGTCAAAGTGGCTTGGTTCTTAAATGGCTTCATGGTGCCAAGAAATATATCTTATGAATGATTGAAATTTAATAAATTTTCATTTGTCAAGGCTTATGAACAATTTCCTAAACTTAAAAATTAATATATGTAATAAAAAGAAAATATTTCAAGATCTTTCTCTTATTTTTCATACAATTGTAAACAAATTATTTGTGACTTTTTGTCCTGTGACTTTTTGTCCTATCAAATTTGTGACTTTATGTCCTGTGACTTTTTGTCCTGTGACTTTCTGTCCGTTTACCAATTAACTCATGTTCATGCGGTATGGGCTTTGCTCATTTTTGAAAGCGTACGGTGACCTATTTGGTCTCTGGTGAAGAGTTGTCTCATTGGCAATCATACATCTTTTTTTTATATCAGCATAGATACCAGGCTTAAGCAGCAACCCCTATCAATTCGACAAAGACAGGACTCTCAAGTCCTGGAATATCGAATAAATCTAGAATATTGTATCAGCTGAGTGATATATATTTCATGTGCAGATACTGGTATGACGGAATATAGGAATGGAAAATTCGCCATAGGGAGATCTAAATCACCCCTTTGTTGCAAACTTTAGATGTCGACCGAACCTCGCTGTAAATTTCAAGACATGAATCAGACTTCTATTTTCATTATGATATATCAGATCAGCATAATCACAAAACTTTCATAGATGTAGTTACAAAACACATTTGTATAGTGGAAACGTATCGCTAAAGGAAAATACTACCTTGATTCAATTTATTCTTATTGAGAAGTTCTTGTATGTATAGCGTATCTCATACACATAGGAATTATCCTACTAGAAGAGGGATGCAATTGAACCCCGTAGGAATGCCGACTTTTAGATGAAAAATATGTCCATCAAAACGTAACATGTGTGTGTATGTGTTCTTGATAAAGTACATATTATCCTCTCCTAAAACAGGAGATATAAATCAACGTTGGCTCTTTTTATGAAACAAAGTTGTAGTTAATCTTTCAAAAGAGGGACGAAAGATACCAGAGGGACAGTCAAACTCATAGATTGAAAATATACTGACAACGCCATGGCTAAAAAAATAAAAAGACAAACAGACAAATAATAGTACAGAAGACACAACATAGAAAACTAAAGACTAAACAACACGAACCCCACCAAAAACTGGGGGTGATCTCAGGTGCTCCGGAAGTGTAAGCAGATCCTGCTCCACATGTGGCACCCGTCGTGTTGCTTATGTTAATACAAATCCGGTAAATAGTCTAATTCGGTAGGTCACATTCGTGAAAAGGAAGGGTATTGTAGTTACGACATAAGGAACATATCCGATATCATCTTTGAAACGGTTATTCCATAACGATCAACCAACTCGTGATGGCGTCCGTAAAATTTACGAAGGGATGATTTCAACTTCACCATTTGGAACTCTTGGTTTAAAAGCTTCCTTGTGAGCAGCAATCCTCTATCAATGAAATCATGATAGGAAATACAAGCCCGGGAATATCGTATCAATTGGGAGATATATACTCCGTATGCAGGCGCTGCTGGAATGTTGCTACATAGAAAAAGAAAGTTCACAAGAAGCTGAAATCATCTCTTTTGTCGTAAAGTTTTGTTTTCAACCGACCCTCATTGTCAATTTCTAGATGTAAGTCAAGATATGAGGCAGACTTATCTGTATCTGTAGTATCCTTTATCTCTAGCTCGATGGGATAGATTCGTTCAACGTAGTCACCAAATTTTGTATTATTTAGTGAGAGAACATCATCTATATAGCGATACGTAAAGTTAAAGGATATCGCTAACTTCTTATATTTCTTCCTAAGCAGTTCCTGTATGAAGTCAGCCTCATAATAATAAAGAAACAAGTCGGCACAATTGGTTCCAATTGGAATTCCGACAGTCTGTTGAAAAACACATCCTCCAAACGTAACAAATATGTTGTCAATCAAGAAATCAAGCATCTTGATAATGTCAGTTTCAGAGAATTTTTTGTTTGAATCAAAGTGATTCTTTACAAAGTATGATTTATCCCTCCCTAAGACAAGATACTTGTATCTACGTTCGCCATTCTTTTTAATGAAACAAAGTAATACCAACTCTTTCAATTTGTCTTAAATTTTGGAATGGGGAATACTTGTGTAAAGTGTAGAAAAGTCAAATGTTTTAATACTATTGCAAGATGAGAGAGTCTTAGATTGTATGTACTCTAAAAGATCTTTGGAATTATTTAGTATCCACATCTGATTCAACCTGTTTTGTAAGTTTAGAATGAGGAATTCTTGTGCTAAGAGAAGAGACGCAAAATGTAGAAATTTCTGATATTCAAAAGCCTCATGGAAAATCATCTATGTCTAGCAATATAACGATTTTTGTAACGACACTTATGTAATTTGGTAACTAAAAAGGGAGAAAGAGGGCAGATCTTCATTTTAATTGTTGAAATTTCAAAGTAAAATTAAAACGGATCTATAATCTTTTAGGATTTTCTCTTTGCGTTAGGTTTGGTCATCGGGGTACAATGTTTTTTTATTTATGCAAATAATGTGACTGGGTGAGTACCGCAAAATTAAGAACTCGCATTCTGATATCTGAATGCAGCTTTTGCTCAAATCTCAATAATTAATTTCTCATTTTTGTCCATTCTTCAAAATTCGCTAAATTTATAAATGCTCACAATAATTTCTGAATTTACAGTAATTAAGTATATGATTTCCCAGTGAATTGTCAATACCCAATTCCCTTATCATACTGTCTATATTTGAAATTCACATTTAAAATGTTTGGAACTAATTTGTGATGTAGATAATACAGATGCTACAAAATGTTTTGGTCTTTCAATGTAAACGTAGTAGAAGTATTCACTAAACCCTTCTGTCTTCTTTTTTCGTGTTTTGTCAATTATCTGGATAATCCTACACATAATCTAAGAGTATTTTAAAGGTCTGTTTTCAGTTTATGTAATTATAATTTCAGAGTATTCTAATCATTTGGCTAACAATTTTTATAGAGAAGTGTTGGTTCTTTAATGACAAGTCCGTCATTAATCATAATCTGCAAGCTAGGTTATATATGAATGGTCAACATGCACATGTGCAACCACCAGGTTAAGATTTGAATTCCTCAAATTTGAGAGCAAGTATTTATAGTTGAAAATTTTAGTACTATAGGTATATGAGATAATTGGAGCAGACTAATCTTCAAAATATCGAAACCAGAAGAATCAAATTAAAAGAAACCAGTACCTATGATGTTAACTATCCAAAGCTCTGATTCCTTGCCCAGCTTTGGCTATACTTTTTGGTCCTTTTTGGTTTACAGCTCTTCATATTTTTAATAAGCTTTGGATTATCAAATATTTTGGCCTCGAGCATCACTGAGGAGACACTGATTGTCGAAATGCGCATCTGGTGCTGAAAAATTGGTACCGTTTATGTTATTACTACCACTGGGTCGATGCCTCTGCTGGTACACTGATAGTCCCCGAGGGTATCACCAACCCAGTAGCCAGTACTTTGGTACTAGCATGAAAATAGGATTTTATGTTATTAAAATTTGCTGTTACAAAATTTTGGAAATTATTTAAAACAAAGGAATGTATCTCCCTCATGCAAAGCTCTGATTCCTTGCCCAGCTTTGACTATGCTTTTTGGTCCATTTTGGTTTATAGCTCTTCATATTTTAATAAGCTTTGGATTTTCAAATATTTTGGCCTCGAGCATCACTGAAGAGACATTGATTGTCGAAATGCGCATCTGGTGCAGAAAAATTGGTACCGTTTATGTTATTCCAACTATGTCTAAAGGAGTTGAAAAAACTCATCAAAGATACTCAGGCAATCTTTTGTTTACAAAACTTGTGTTACATCAGACATGTTTCGTCTACATAGGCCAAGTCAGTGACGGTCCAATAAAAAAGTTGGAAGGCCAATTCAAACAATGATGTTGGACATTGCAAGCCTAAAAACCCGAAAAATTCCACCAAATACGACTAAGGCCATCTTTAACTGGTGTTAGAAAAACCGTTGTGTTTAGAATAATTCCATATTTTAACAAGAGGCTGTCAGAGTGACAGCAAACCGGATTTTCCTGCAGAGGTCGAACCCTGAACAGTTGAGCAAGTATGGACACTACATTTAAGCTTAAAACAGCTCTGAATTTGGATTGTGATTGAATATTTGACACAGCATAGGTTTGTGACACAAAATGAATGTGGTCAAAGAACTGAAATATTTGAAATTGGACATTTACCTATTATGGTCCAATATCCAAAATCTAAGTACATATTAGAATCAGCCTATCAAAGAAACCCAAGAATTCAGTTTAATTTAGGACCCTTTGGACTTCAATGTGGTATTATCTTATTAATAATGAAAAGAAATACAGGTTTAGATTAAGCATTTCAAAGAACCCTATATTTATTCAATTTATGTTGAAATCAAACACAGTTTAATTTTGGACCCCGATTCGGACCAACTTGAAAACTGGGCCCTAAATCAGAAATCTAAATATATGTTTATTAATAAACAATATAAGCTTAGTTTTTAAAGGAGTTCACTTCATAAAAAAAAATATATATAGCATTCAGAAAATTAGTTTTTACAGAATAACAAACAAACTTGCCACAAAATTCTTCAAACAATTTACCAAAGAAAAGAAGAAAAAAATCCAAAATCTTATTTATCATTAATACAATGTCTTTTCAAAATCTATAAAACTTATCAGTAACAAGAAATAATTGTAACAGGATGCTGTTACGAAGTCTCCCAAACAAAGCTCCAATAATTCGTCATTCCCATGGTCGCCTGACATTGGGCAAAGTCCAGTACAAATTGGTTTGTGATATGCATAAGTGACGCCTATGGATTGACCCTGTATGTCATTCAAATCTTCTTGAAATGACGAACAGGAATATATATAGTTGTTTTGGGGTGGAGATCTCGACCGTTTACAAGTTCTCAAAAGGGGACGTGTGATCCCAAGGGGACTCGCACTTTATTTCATATGATTTGTTTTTTGTCCCATACAAGAATATATATGGTTTAGGGTGGGGTTACCCAGGGACTTCCTATATTTCATTTCATTAGTTTTATTGTCCCATAGGAGAATATATATGGTTTTGGGGTGGGATCTCGACCGTTTACAAGTTCTTAAACAGGAGGGGGTGGGGGTGACCCCAGGGGACTCGCCTTTTATTTCATTTGATTTGTTTTATTGTCCCATACAAGAATATATATGGTTTCGGGGTGGGGTTACCCCAGGGGACTTCCCCTATATTTCATTTCATTTGTTTTATTGTCCCATAGGAGAATATATATGGTTTTGGGGTGGAGATCTGAACCGTTTACAAGTTCTCAAACAGAAGGGGGTGGGGGTGACCCCAGGGGACTCGCCTTTTATTTCATTTGATTTGTTTTATTGTCCCATATATATGGTTTCAGAGTGGGGATCTTGACCATTTACAAGTTTTCAAAAGAAGGGGGTTAGCCCGTGGACTTCCCTATATTTCATTTGATTTGTTTTATTGTCCCATACAAGAATATATATGGTTAAGGGGTGGGGATCTTGACCGTTTACAAGTTATCAAAAAGAAGGGGGGTGAGGGTGACCCCTCTGGACTTCCCCTATATTTCATTTGATTTGTTTTATTGTCCCATACAAGAATATATATGGTTTAGGGGTGGGGATCTCAACCGTTTACAAGTTCTCAAACAGGACGGGTTGGGGGTCACCCCAGGGGACTCGCCTTTTAGTTCATTTGATTTTTTTTTATTGTCCCATACAAGAATATATATGGTTTCAGAGTGGGGATCTTGACAGTTTACAAGTTTTCAAAAAGAAGGGGGTGAACCTGGGGACTCCCCCAATATTTTATTTGATTTGTTTTATTGTCCCATGGAAGAATATATATGGTTTAGGGGTGGGGATCTCGACCGTTTACAAGATAAAAGCACATTCTCAAATTGAAGGGGGATAGGGGTAAGAATATATATGGTTTAGGGAGACTTAATTATCTACAAAATGTCCAATAATGAACAGTAAATTTCAAACTTCATTTTATACAGTCCTTCTAGTAAATTTCAAACTTTATATATACAGTCCTATAGATCTTATCAGGAAACAGAAAATTTTCAAATAAATCTGTCACTCCAATGATTATCATATGCTAAGATATTTCCCAGATCTAATCAATAATGAAAATCATACTTGCAAATCTGAAGGGTTATTCTTTTGAACAGAACTATGGTTTAACATAGTACTCTAACATTACATATATAATAATTAATAATGTAATTAACTTCAAAATGTCTAATAATATAGCTTATAATCATCACCACTTAGGTTATAGAAAATTTTCAAATAAATCTGTTGCTCCAATTTTAATTTTAAGATAAGACATTTACTATGCTTAGTCATAATATGATAACAAGAGAAAAATATTTAAAAATACCACTTTTGGATATTAAAAATGGCAATAACTCAAAAAGGATAAATACTAAAATAGTGAAAATTGAACTAGACCTTCATTTAGTCACAAAAAACAACATATCTAAATTTGAAAATAAATCATCACAACGTTTTCATGTTATTGAAGAGACACTGTTTGGCAGCCGCCCGTCCGCCCAACCGCCCGCCGTACATCCCCAAATCAATAACCGATATTTCCTTTGAAAATCCGGTTAAAAACAGAATTTACAGAAATTGACCATATCAATGATATTTCATGTCAACACAAGGTGACACAATCTTGGACTATCTGTCATCCAGCGGTGGCATCGATCCAGTAGTTGTAAAAACTTAAAGATACCTGCTTTATATCTACTTTCAAAACAAGAAAATGGTCAAGACATCTGTTTGATTTCAGAAAGACAAAGATTGGTAACTAACCTGTCAATAGCCTAAATATGACAAAATAAAGAGTTAACTATAAAATGACTGTTTAATAATCACAATATAAAATTATTTACATAACTTTACACTATGATACAATATAACTATCAAAACAAATACAATAATTTATTTTAAAATAAATGATTTAAGGAATCAATGTGCAACAATATTTTCATTTCTTCATATTAAGAAGTGTATCAGTATACATTTTTTTTTTTTACGTTGACAACTAAGATATACATTCACATCATGCAAAATTGTATTTGAGAAATAATACCAGATAGGATTTCAATAACACTATATAACAAGGGTTATAACTTTTGGTAGGAAGGAATCCTCATAGTACTTTTTTCAAATTGAAGAAAATATGATGGTTGATTGATTGTTGGGGTTTAATGGCGATTCCAGCACTATTAGCTAAATCATGGCGGTCTGTTTTTAATGGTGGAGGAAGCTGGAGTGCCTGGAGAGAACCACTCACCCCAGGCTAGAGTACTGACAATCCTAATCAAGTAAGATTGGAGTCAAACACACAGCACCTACCTTGTGCAGGGTTCAAACTCCCTACCTCAGTGTTGACAGGCTAGTGATACAGCAGATGAACTACTTAGACCACTACCCCACCAAGGCTCCAGAGAGTAGGAAGAGAAATTATTTCTTGGACATAGATACAAAAATGTATGTTCATTCAAGTATGCATAATAAATTGAAGAAAGAATGTTGGTTCTTGGGGTTATTAGAAGTCCCTCCTTCACCATCCCACATCCAGTTTAATGAAAAAGCTCTTACAGTTGTGGTAAACAGTCTTTATTTATGTTTGCAGATAAAACCATTTTCTTCTCACTTAAATGTAAAATTTGAATATTTTTTTTAATATTTTCAAAATTAAAATCTGAAGATAAGCTTGTCACCCTGCAAAATAACAATACACTCAAGATTATAAGTTTATAATCCTTCCTACTAGTGAATGTTAACAGATATTGTTAATAAATAAGGGGTTAGTATCTGCATATTCCATACAAATATACACACAGAGGTTGTAAATGAATAACTGTCCCCCAGTTTCAGAGTGATTCACCACCAAGAGTAATTTTGAACCAAATTACCTTGTTTGTACTGAAACATATAGTACATAGAGTACACAGTATAATAAATTTCAGAGATTGTATGAATATAAATAAATAACAGGAAGAGAAAAGGTTATCCTGGACATGACTTGCAGCAATCTGAAAATAACTATATAATTGAACTTATACAACAGAGAAGCAGCCTTAAAAAATATCTAGGTTTCAATAAGTATAAAACTTTGGCACAATTACATTTTGAATGTTGATGCTCCTTTACTGTAAATGTATCAATGCCATTATTTCTCATGTTAGAAATTCTTTTTATGGATTAATGCAGACTAAGGTCATAGACACATAATACGACTACAACCAGAAATTGAATTAATTGATATGTAAGTTAAAGTACAACGTCTTGGTTTGTCAGAACACCCAGTGAACATTACCCAATGCAATGTATACTATTTTAATATAATTTATTATGGCTTAAAATGTGAATATTTCATAATATATTTTGCATCACCAAATATGAGGGAAAAATGCAGTTTAAAAATGTAGGAGGAATATTCAAGTTTTCAAAACAATGTTTCACTAATTTTATTTATACCAGTGTCTTCCTCAGGTCCTTCTAGCACCATGGGGCTATCTGAAATAGATTTTATGATAGATTGTTATAAAAGTCTAGTGCGATAATTTTAGGGAAGCAGGCCAATGGTATTTCAAATCATGTGACGCTATCTGAAAATACTTGAAGAATACTGTATAAAATCTACAGAGATAACTGTCAAGTGCAGAAAATACATTCCCAGAGTTCCTTCCTTTTATGCCAAGAATACACATGTGAAGATTAATGAATAAAAAGGTTCCCTATTGCACATGAACAGCTCTCTCGTTCTACACAAATGACATGCTCATGTACACCACAGTTTATATATTATCACAGTTTCACTGTCGTCGTAAATTTTCTAATCGAGCCTCTAAATCTGCATCAGCATCGCTAGGTCCTCCTCCAGCAGCCTGTGCTTGCGGTTGTTTTGATGCCCCTGCTGCTAATGTTCCCCCTGTTGATGGCAAACCTGTAAAAAGGATATCATTTTAAAATAAGTAATGTATGAACAACAAAATGTTATTAAATCATAATCTATATTTTCATTTATCCCAACTATCTTCATATAACATGCATAGGAACCTGTTTCAGTGGTTGTCGTTTGTTGATGTGGTTCTTAAGGGTTTCTCGTTTCTCGTATTTTATATAGATTAGACCGTTGGTTTTCCTGTTTGAATTGTTTTACACTAGTCATTTTGGGCCCTTTATAGTTTGCTGTTCGGTGTGAGCAAAGGCTCCGTGTTGAAGGCCGTACTTTGACCTATAATTGTTTACTTTTTACGCATTGTGACTTGGATGGAGAGTTGTCTCATTGGCACTCATACCACATCTTCTTATTTCTATGTTCCTATTTTCTGCTAAAAATAAAGTAAACTGGTCATTGCAGGTAGAAATATGACATAGTAAAATATTTCAGATTCCAATTTATATGGGTATATCTTTTATTATGTTCTAAACAGTTAATACACAATCTCTTATAAATTTAAATATTAGAATAAGCTAGATAATGGAAAGTTAGTTTTATTCAATAGAAACCAGTCAAACTAGTTTAAAAAGGGAACTTGATGGAAAATGCATACAGTACATGCACTTACGATTGCTATGTTAAAAATAACATTTGGTGATGTAGAGTGAATCTCTTAGTGAGACATGGAATTGCTGTTTTTTTATAACACTCTGGTTTCTGACCCTTTCACATTTTACCTGACAATCGATCTGTCAGTTGTAAACCTTAATTCTATATTATAGAACTTGCCTGACAATTCATTTTGTCAGTTGTAAACCCAATTCTTTATAACAGAACCTACCTGATAATTCATCTGTCAGTTGTAAACCTAATTCATCTAAAACTTGAGAAACTATAGCATCACTGAAAAAAAGATAAGAATAGTATAGAATGATAATTTTAGTAGTCTTTGTCCAAACTGGATCAAAATTAGTTTTTTTGTGAACAAAATACAACTAGAGGCTCTAAAGAGCCTGTGTCGCTCACCTACATCTATGTGCATCTTCAACAATGGATACTCTTCATCTTTGTGGACTAGAATAGAATTCATGACACAAATCTCTTCTTTGACGATCTAGCCTTGCTGATCATTTTTGCTTATTTAAGTTTCTATCTATCTAATATAGTTTTTCAGATAGTAGGCAATTTCAGGATTTCGTTACCACAAATTATTTACTAAATTCTTCCATAGATATAAAGATTTGGTTTTGAAGTTTGGTTGTACCTGTAGAAAACTTATTTCAAACGGGATATCACATCTTAATTTTTATGGAGATGTTGTTTACCGAGCCTGGAAATTTAGATATGATCCGGGTAAACTTATCAATCCTTTAAATAAACTTATTCTAAAAGGATAACAATTCAACACTGTAATTAGATCTTTGAATATTGTTTTTATTGGTATTAATATTGATTTTGTTATCAGTAAATTAAAATCAAACTAAATATCATTTTTATATACATATGCACATTCATGGCTCTATAATCTGTCGATACATGTATCCTGGCATTGCACAAGGTCATGTTTTTCTCTGACTGTTAATGGCATCTTTACAAAGTCGAAGGGGACTTTAGTTTTGCACTCTGTCCGTCTGTCTGTCCATCTGTCAGTCCAGCAAAACAGTTTTCCACACTTTTTTTTTGTGCTTGAAGATATCGATTTGATATTTGGCATATAGTTTTATCATGACTAGTTCCAGATCAAGTTCGAATTTTGTTCTGGTTTGATGATTTTGTGTGGAGTTATGGCCCTTGTCTTAGAAAATTCACGCAAGTAATCAGTTTTCCGCACTTTTTTTTTGTCATGCTTAAAGATATTGATTTGATATTTGGTATATAGTCTTAGCATGACTAGTTACAGATCAAGTGCATATTTTGTTCCGGTCTGATGATTTCATGCAGAGTTATGGTCCTTGGACTTAAAAAAATTCAAGAAAGTAAACAGTTTTTCCGCATTTTTTTCAACATGATTGAAGATATTGATTTGATATTTGGTATATAGTTTTACCATGACAATTTACTGATCAAGTTCAAATTTGGTTCGGTTCAGATGATTTTTCTTGGCAGATTTATGGTCCTTGGACTTTCCACATATTTTTTTGTTATGCTTGAACATGTTGAAGGTATTGATTTGATATTTGTTATAAAGTTTACACCATGACAAGTTATAGATCAAGATAGTATTTTGTTCAAGTACAATGGATTTTTAACCGATAGGGACTATGTATTGCCATGCAATACTCTCAGAATGCTTGTTTTATTAGTTGTCATTGGCTTTGAACTAACTAACAGTAACTGCAAGTACTCTCAGATCTGTACTTAGTGTCTTTTTGTTGTGGGAATGTATTAAGTAACCTGCCACGTCCACTCTGTATTTTTGTTTGATGTATTTCTATTTGTATCCATCTGATGAGTTAAGCCTTTTTCAACTGATTTTTATAGTTTGTTCTTATGTTGTACTGTTACACAACTGTCCCAGGTAAGGGGATGGATGGGCGCCGCTTACATGTTTAACCCGCCACATTCTTTACATGCCTGTCACAAGTCAGGAGCCTGTAATTCAGCGGTTGTCAATTGTTTCTGTGTATCATATTTGTTTTTCGTTCATTATTTTGTACATAAATTAGGCCGTAAATTTTCTTGTTTGAATTGTTTTACATTTGTCGTTTCAATGCATTTTATAGTTAACTATGCAATATGGATTTTACTCATTGTTGAAGCCTGTACGGTGACCTATAGTTGTTAATTTCTGTGTCATTTGGTCTCTTGTGGAGAGTTGTCTCATTGGCAATCATACCACATCTTCTTATTTTTATAACAACACAAAAAATGATAAAAATCGTTATTAAAGAGAACAACTCTAATAAGGGGTCATCAGTCGATTTCAACCATGTTGATTTATTTGTAGATCTTGTCTTGCTGATCATACTTGCTTATTTAAGTTTCTATTTATCCATTATAGGTTTTCAAATTTAAGGCAAAACGCAAAAAAATGGTCAGAACCATCATTAATGGGCAATAACTCCAATAAGGGGTGGTCAGACGATTTCAACTATTTGACTTATTGGTAGATCTTGTCTTGCTCATCATTTTTGCACATTTTTCTCTCTATCTATTATACTTTTTCAGATTTTAGGCAAAAACGCAAAAAATTAGTGAAAATCGTCATTAATGGGCACTTACTCCAATAAGGGGTCTTCAGACGATTTCAACCATGTTGACTTATTTATAGAACTTATCTCACTGATCATTTTGCTGTTTAAAGTTTCTCTTTATCTATTATAATTTTCAAGATAATAGGCAAAAATTTAAAAAGTTTATAAAATTCATCATTTAAGGGCAACCTATAAAAGTTGTCTTGACAGTTTGGAAGTAATGGACAATAGGTAGATCTCATCATTCCAAACATTTTTGCCTTCATCAGATTTTCTCTATTTATAGTGGTTTTCAAGATAATAGACAAAACTTGCATTTTACCCCTATGTTCTATTTTTAGTCATGTCGGCCACCTAGGGGCCAGGTAAGCTAAAAAAGAATGTATATACAAATTAATAATTTAAATGGGAATAACTTTAATTTAAAAGCAGGTCAAAATTTTGGGCAGGTTGAAAGTGGACATTATTTTAAATTTTAAGTCAACATAATCTGACAAAACTTATACAATATCATAAAGGAGTAAGTTTAATAAGGGGCCAAGTATGACCCCTATTTCTAGCTAAAAATTCAAGTTAGGATACACTGGCCATTATCAAAACGTATCATATTTACGGTGAAACAATGACTAGATAGGATTCACTATAGATTCACATATCAGCCTTCTCTTAATGATGTCAAAATTAGCAAGTGTCAACAAAAAAGACCTATTAACATTATATATGTCTTTTATTACAAATAACCTTTCTGACTTCAACATTTAGTTTGTTGAATCCTGTGCTCTATGTTTCCTAGTTCTAAATGTGGTTGAAATCCAGAAGATTTTACCAAGGGATGACATTTACACAATCAAAGTGCTTGTGAGCACTGAAGAGTAAAGATTGCTTTCATTTTGCAATTTTGTTAGTTTTTAAATAAAACATTGAATTGTATTTTGGTAGGCATTTTTGAGTTGGAGTTATCTTCCTTTGTTCATGAGTGTACATTTGTAGTTAAACCTATTTTTATAACAGATTCATACAACATGCATTACTTATGTAATTTTTGATAAAAATGTTTTCTTAACGAGTATGGTAATTCAAATACACATCATATTGTAACTTAAATATCAAAGTATAACATATCATCAAAGAATTGCATGACATTCACTGGATAGGATCTAAATAATGATCACGTAACCGCACTATTTTGTTTGAACTATCAAAGGTAGTGATAAACCTTGGAAGATATAGATATCAAGTCAGTACCAGGGCGGATCCAGGAATTTAGATTGGGAGGGGGGGTGCAAACTTAAATTTCGCCCAGCGGAGCGAGTCGAAAAAATTTTTTGAGGTAAAATTATCGAAATATTCTTTATTAAGCTGAGGACAACCCATGCTTTGCAAATTTTAGGGGGGGCACAAGCCCACCATGCCCCCACCTGAATCCGCCCCTAAGTACCATAGGGTTTTGATTGCAATCTTTACCCAAAAACAGGCAAACAAATCTCTATTTTTTAAATTTCTTTGCCTGTTTTAGGTGTAAATAACAACACTTCATAAGACATGAAAGAAAAGTGTGACAAAAATTATTTCATTTCACTTTCTTATATATTTATGCATAAATTAGAAACAATTTTCATATGTGCTCCTTTTACATAATTCTGCTGTACCTTGCCTCTCATTATCAGTAAGACTAGCATTGATTTGCGTGCCCTTGGCCATTTAAAATTCTTAAGGCTTGTAATTTTATGAGCAATTTTCAAGATATTAGATAAAAATAAACAAATTTTTTCATCAATTTATGCCTTCGATTAAAAAAGTACTTTTGATGTCACCATACCTTTCATCTTCATCGTCTTCATCACCCATAGCATCGTCTATAGCATCATTCATCATTTCTTCTTTCATTTCCATTATTTCTGATTGTTTCTCAAACTCCATCATTATTTTTTGAATTTGTGGAAGCTTCAACTACAGAATTAATACAAAGGTCAAATTACTTTAGATGCAATTTAACTCTCTAACACCTATTTCCATGCAGGATTTGATAATTTATTTGCAATTATAAGGATATGTTATAAAAACCTTGGTATCTCCTAAATTTCCATTTATTAAACAATAAGTAGACTTGATTAAACCTTTCTATTTAAAAGCAGAGTAATTTACAAATTGTAGAAAATTTACCATAAGGCCTTATGATGCAGGAAAGTACTTTTGTAATTAAGGCAGTCTGTTTCAAAAAAACTTTGAATAATTTAATGGATGTAGGTTTTACTTTGACTTTGCTTTTTCCCCATTGTAGCAGTATTTATATATAATAAATATTTTGAATAAAAGAGATCTGGGGTTATGTGTCAATGAGACAGCAACCCAATTACAAAACAACCAAAAACATGATCTAGAGGACAAGAGTCTTCAACAATAGCTGGCTGTTTAAAAATATGTCATTCAAGCACTAAACTTCCAGAGTCTATAAAAGTTGAGAATAAATTTAAAAGCAACAATTAAAGATCTTCCATCAACACTTAATTATTCATATAACAAACAAAAAAACCCATTTAAATATAACATAAGACAACCACTGGTTCCTGCCAACTTCCTGGATTACCTGTTTGTTCATTGTTTGCATGGCTCTTGTAACCCCTTTCATTGCATTGGCCATAGCATTATTTGATTTTAATGTCTGTATTTTAAGTGACACAGCCTGTATGTTAGCTCTCATCAAAATAAACTTCTTTACATAACGTCTTGTTCGAACTAAATCTTTGGCCATAATCTTTACAGCATCCTAAAAGAAAGAAACATAAACATTATTTTTTATAAAAAATTCGTAAGGGTTCTGCAGAACCCAGTGTCTCGCCTACTTTTTCTGTTAATCGCAGGCTCAACAAAAATGAGGAAGTAGATCAATAAAAATATTCCTCTTGATACTATCTTTTGATTGCAAGAAGCTTCTGTCAAAGTTTGGTAAAATCCAGGATAGTTTATGAATCTAATAAATGTTTAAAAACTTTAACTGCAGACTGAATGTAATGTTAACTGGAAGAAAACAACATTTCCTTCTAGATACTAGCATTTGATCATAAACAAGCTTCTGTCCAAGTTTGGTACAAATCCAAAATAGTATAAGAAAGTTATCAAAATTCTAAAATTCTAGCTAAAAATTCAAGTTAGGATACACTGGCCATTATCAAAACATATCATATTTACGGTGAAACAATGACTAGATAGGATTCACTATAGATTCACATATCAGCCTTCTCTTAATGATGTCAAAATTAGCAAGTGTCAACAAAAAGACCTATTAACATTATATATGTCTTTTATTACAAATAACCTTTCTGACTTCAACATTTAGTTTGTTGAATCCTGTGCTCTATGTTTCCTAGTTCTAAATGTGGTTGAAATCCAGAAGATTTTACCAAGGGATGACATTTACACAATCAAAGTGCTTGTGAGAACTGAAGAGTAAAGATTGCTTTCATTTTGCAATTTTGTTAGTTTTAAATAAAACATTGAATTGTATTTTGGTAGGCATTTTTGAGTTGGAGTTATCTTCCTTTGTTCATGAGTGTACATTTGTAGTTAAACCTATTTTTATAACAGATTCATACAACATGCATTACTTATGTAATTTTTGATAAAAAAATGTTTTCTTAACGAGTATGGTAATTCAAATACACATCATATTGTAACTTAAATATCAAAGTATAACATATCATCAAAGAATTGCATGACATTCACTGGATAGGATCTAAATAATGATCACGTCACCGCACTATTTTGTTTGAACTATCAAAGGTAGTGATAAACCTTGGAAGATATAGATATCAAGTCAGTACCAGGGGCGGATCCAGGAATTTAGATTGGGAGGGGGGGTGCAAACTTAAATTTCGCCCAGCGGAGCGAGTCGAAAAAATTTTTTGAGGTAAAATTATCGAAATATTCTTTATTAAGCTGAGGACAACCCATGCTTTGCAAATTTTAGGGGGGGCACAAGCCCGCCATGCCCCAACCTGAATCCGCCCCTAAGTACCATAGGGTTTTGATTGCAATCTTTACCCAAAACAGGCAAAAATCTCTATTTTTAAATTTCTTTGCCTGTTTTAGGTGTAAATAACAACACTTCATAAGACATGAAAGAAAAGTGTGACAAAAATTATTTCATTTCACTTTCTTATATATTTATGCATAAATTAGAAACAATTTTCATATGTGCTCCTTTTACATAATTCTGCTGTACCTTGCCTCTCATTATCAGTAAGACTAGCATTGATTTGCGTGCCCTTGGCCATTTAAAATTCTTAAGGCTTGTAATTTTATGAGCAATTTTCAAGATATTAGATAAAAATAAACAAATTTTTTCATCAATTTATGCCCTCAATTAAAAAAGTACTTTAAATGTCACCATACCTTTCATCTTCATCGTCTTCATCACCCATAGCATCGTCTATAGCATCATTCATCATTTCTTCTTTCATTTCCATTATTTCTGATTGTTTCTCAAACTCCATCATTATTTTTTGAATTTGTGGAAGCTTCAACTACAGAATTAATACAAAGGTCAAATTACTTTGGATGCAATCTAACTCTCTAACACCTATTTCCATGCATGATTTGATAATTTATTTGCAATTATAAGGATATGTTATAAAAACTTATATCTCCTAAATTTCCATTTGTTAAACAATAAGTAGACCATATTAAACCTTTCTATTTAAAAGCAGAGTAATTTACAAATTGTAGAAAATTTACCATAAGGCCTTATGATGCAGGAAAGTACTTTTGTAATTAAGGCAGTCTGTTTCAAAAAAAAACTTTGAATAATTTAATGGATGTAGGTTTTACTTTGACTTTGCTTTTTCCCCCCATTGTAGCAGTATTTATATATAATAAATATTTTGAATAAAAAGAGATCTGGGGTTATGTGTCAATGAGACAGCAACCCAATTACAAAAACAACCAAAAACATGATCTAGAGGACAAGAGTCTTCAACAATAGCTGGCTGTTTAAAAAAATATGTCATTCAAGCACTAAACTTCCAGAGTCTATAAAAGTTGAGAATAAATTTAAAAGCAACAATTAAAGATCTTCCATCAACACTTAATTATTCATATAACAAACAAAAAAACCCATTTAAATATAACATAAGACAACCACTGGTTCCTGCCAACTTCCTGGATTACCTGTTTGTTCATTGTTTGCATGGCTCTTGTAACCCCTTTCATTGCATTGGCCATAGCATTATTTGATTTTAATGTCTGTATTTTAAGTGACACAGCCTGTATGTTAGCTCTCATCAAAATAAACTTCTTTACATAACGTCTTGTTCGAACTAAATCTTTGGCCATAATCTTTACAGCATCCTAAAAGAAAGAAACATAAACATTATTTTTTATAAAAAATTCGTAAGGGTTCTGCAGAACCCAGTGTCTCGCCTACTTTTTCTGTTAATCGCAGGCTCAACAAAAATGAGGAAGTAGATCAATAAAAATATTCCTCTTGATACTATCTTTTGATTGCAAGAAGCTTCTGTCAAAGTTTGGTAAAAATCCAGGATAGTTTATGAATCTAATAAATGTTTAAAAACTTTAACTGCAGACTGAATGTAATGTTAACTGGAAGAAAACAACATTTCCTTCTAGATACTAGCATTTGATCATAAACAAGCTTCTGTCCAAGTTTGGTACAAATCCAAAATAGTATAAGAAAGTTATCAAAATTCTAAAAACTTTAACCACAGAGTGAATGTGTTGTTTCCTGGCAGAAAATCTAAGTCCATTTAAAAGTAAAATACGAAAAAAATGGATTAATTTTTTTACAAAATTTTCTTCTATATACTAGCTTTTGATCATAAACAAGCTTCTGTCCAAGTTTGGTACAAATCCAAAATAGTATAAGAAAGTTATTAAAATTTTAAAAACTTTAACCACAGAGTGAATGTGTTGTATCCTGGCAGAAAATCTAAGTCCATTTACAAGTAAAATACGGAAAAAATGGAATTTTATTTTTACAAAATTTACTTCTGGATACTATCTTATGATCATAAACAAGCTTCTGTCCAAGTTTGGTAGAAATCCAGGATAGTTTAAGAAAGTTATTAAAATTTCAAAAACTTTAACCACAGAGTGAATATTTGTGGACAGCGCCGCCGCCGACGGAATGTAGGATCGCTATGTCTCGCTTTTTCGACTAAAGTCGAAGGCTCGACAAAAACAATTAGTTATTCTTACATATTTAATTAGATACAAGGCACATGTGTAGCAAAAAGTACTTACCATTCCGGGCTACCTAAACAATAATTTTGCTTCATCTAGTTGCACAAGAAATATGCCTATTGTAAGAATGATTTTGATTGGTGATCAACCTGAACTACAGGGTTCACCAGCTGTTTACTGATATGATCTAACTTTGAAGATTTTTTATGTCAAATTAAATAGCTTGGGTCAATCTACCTTTTCTTCTTGCATTTGTTTTTTCATGACTGAGTATATACAATCCTTGTCTCCAGTTCACACAGAATTGGAAATATATAAATTGTGTTGACAAAAATGCATGATTTTCTCCCTGTGTTGAAAACCCATTGGTGGACTTGGGGCTGTTTTCTGCTGTTTGGTTGGGTTGTTGTCTCTTTGAAACATTCTCAATTTTATGCTAAGCAGAAAAGCACAAAATGCAAATAATTTTTTTTAAGTTGGGGGAACAAATTTAACCCATGATTCCCTACACTTAAGCAAGCACTATTTTGATTATATATATGTAAAATATCTGAAAAATTCTCTTCCTTCAATTATTTCACAATTACAATTTAAAAACCAATGAAGCATGTGCACGTCAACATTAAACCAGGAAGTAAAAATAACAAACCATCTGTCCTTGCTTTGCCATTTTCTTAATATCAGCAATAACTTTCTTCTCTTGTTGCTCCATCTTTGCTCTTTCTCTATCCAGATCTCTCATAGCTTTGTTTAATGCCCTTTGGTTCTGTCGCAACATTTCCTCTGGGGTCTTTTTCTTTCCAAAGAGCCATTCTAACGGCATGTTGACACACTGAAAAAGAAAAGCTATAGTAAATATGCATAACAGCACGTCATGCATGATGATAACTTTTCCATCCTTTTCAACTGGTCGTGTAAATCCCCTTTTTTTTAATTTTAAGACATGTTAGATAGATGTATTAAATTTAACCTTAGTTTCTAATGGATTTGTTTTCCTTGTACAAGAGACTGAATGTTCAGACTTGGATATTCAAACTTGTCTCAACACTATTTCTTTAGATTAAGGAACGCTTTCGTACTGGAAGTCATACTTTATTTTTATCTTATTCTTTACAATTGATTCATGTTTCCGTTACAGAGTCAAACATTTCTAAATTCATAGTTTCCATTTCTGTTCCAAACTTACACTTACACATTGATATTAATTTTGTTTGTCTTTGTCTATTAAATATGATACTGTTTACTCGATCATGTTTATTTTGTTATATATGAGCCAATGATTTGCTTGGCACAATCATCACTCTTGTTATTTCTATGTTTCTGGTCCTTCCCTCACCTTTTTAATTGGTTTAGTGCTATGAAACCAGGTATAGCCCACCATTAACAGGCATTTTTGCATTGTATCATAGGTCAAATTTATTTGTTCAGTGTATGTCAATGGTGTTAATATGTCCTTTGATTGAGTTAAGCTATTTCAGTTGATATTTTATAGTGTGTCTTTCTATGTTGTGATGTTACACTATTGTTTCAGAAAAAGGGTGAAGGTTTGGTACCATTAAAACGTTTAAACCTGCTGCATTTGTTTGCACCTGTCCTAAGTCAGGAATCTGATGTTCAGTAGTTGTCGTTTGTTGATGTGGTTCATAAGTGTTTCTCGTTTCTCGTTTTTTATATAGATTAGACCGTTGGTTTTCTCGTTTGAATGGTTTTACACTAGTAATTTTGGGTACAAGTCAAATCGGCACCCGGTCAATTCGGCACCCAAAGAAAAAGTCAAATCGGCACCTGGTTAAATCGGCATCTAGTCAAATCGGCACCTATTCAAAGTCAATTCGGCATCCAATTATATTTGATATAGTACTAAGAATATATATATAAATAATTCTAATAATGTGTAAATGATCTTTCTATTTCTGATTATTTTGGGTGTTTTCTTTTCAATTAATTGATTACAAGAATTTGTAAAGTAACTACTAGTATACAAATCCTTGTTGATTAAAAACTTTTATCAATTACATAACTAACATGTTTGTTGTTTTAACTCTAAACAGGTAGTTAATGATGTTTATTCTTCATAAACTAAATAAAAATCAATGAAGCCATTACCCAAGCTGTTGTTTAATCATGAGAAAGTTAGAAGCAAAAAAGGGAAAACTATTGAGTCCTTTTCATTACTATTACTAATCAAACTCATGTGCAAAATAATACATAATTCCAAAGTCGTTTATCAGGAAAGTTTAAACAGCATTAAACCAACAATCATGCAGAATGCTCAACTGGTTGAAACATGCATAAAAATAACTAATACACATTAAGTTGAACGAAAAAATTACATACAGAAACCCCCAAAATTTAAATTAGTCAATATTTTGGGACAACCCTTCTTTATTTTAATCGTTTTGCTGTAAAAAAAATATATTAAACATATTTAACATGGGTGCCGAAATGACTACATCGGTGCCGATTTAACCAGGTGCCAATTTAACTAGGTGCCGATTTGACCAGGTGCCGATTTAACCGGGTGCCGATTTGACTAGAATTCGTAATTTTTGGGGCCCTTTATAGCTATAGTTCGGTGTGAGCCAAGGCTCCATGTTGAAGACCGTACTTTGACCTATAATGGTTTACTTTTATAAATTTTTACTTGGATGGAGAGTTGTCTCATTGGCACTCATACCACATCTTCTTATATATATTATCTTCAAAAAATGCCTGTACCAAGTAAGGAATATGACAGTTGTTTCATGAACACAATGACAACTCAATTCTGCAGGCAAACATTGGTGTGCTTATCTTTTACATCTTGAACATTTGTACAACATTAATTTTACCTTCTATATGAAAATTAAGTTTCTTCAACTGTAAAATAACTGAATTTTAAGGAATGAGTGACTGTGAGTCAGGAAATCACTTCAATGTGTATTTTGACAATGACGTCACGGAAAAATGTGCTTAGTCTTTAATACAAAATAAAAATTTTGTTTATGTTTTGCATATTTTGTTTATTGAATTTTCTTCAACACAAAATCTGTCATATAAAATATTTTGAAAACATTTCTATGTAACTGAACAAATAACCTTTCAGTTAAAAAATTGTTAAAAATTAATGAGTTCGAGAGTTTGATGGCGGCTATGCTGCAGTGCTGTGCAAAATCTGGGGTAAAATTTCACTAATCACTGTGAAATATGATGAAAGTTTCTTTAATAAGAAAAACGAAATAATAGGGAAACATTTAACGTTTATTATTTTAGTATTTTGGTTGTCCTTTGTAGTTCACAATCCCGTATTTTCAAACCTTCAACGTCAGCTGATGGATTTGCGCAATACGTACTTAGTGCAATAAATTCATGCACTGGTTTTTAAAAATTCAAATTTATACCCTCGTTAAAAGTTACGGAATAAATTGTTATTATTAGACGAAAAAGATATATTTCATTTCATTTGAAATATTTGAAAAGTGTATTGAATCAAATCCTTATGAAATGGGGATTGGTCTTTTATTTGGCTCACTTTCAAATTAAATAAATCAATAGAATGAACTAATAGTAATGTATACTTTACATTATTCTATATAATGACCTGTCTTATACAATTAATTATGCATATTATTATGCCTCAGGTTAAAATGCCAGACCTTCCTCAATCATCAATCTTGAGGCCTGTTGGCACAAATTGTCTCAAATGTGCAGATTTACTCCTTACTAAGTGTGTTATGCTCAACATATTTTTCTCTCTGTGCTGCTGCAGGAGGGACACGTATGTCTATGTTTTAATTTATGCAAGCTTTTCATCATTGCTGTATCTCTTTCAGATAAAAGACTGTGAAGATTAAACATATCGAATGATGTCATTGTTAGGCATGTGACATCACAGACGTCGAGCTGTCATATTTTCTGGCACACGAAATGCAACCTTTAAAAACAACTGGCAGCAAGAGGGTTAAAGGAATGCGCTGGTTAAGATTTGGATTGAGGAACTGCAGTATCAAATCTGCCAGTTCTGTCGATATAAATCATTAATCATGTAAATGGTAATTCCATTTTCTGTAAAGCACATTTTATAAAAATGAAATAAAACCAAACAGGAAAAAAATTCAGTCTTTCTTTTTTTCATATTTCAGCCAATAGATGTAGTACCACCAAGCATCAGAAACTGAGAAAAAAACCCAAAACAATCTAAGGAAGAAATAAACAACAAGAGCCCAAAAAGAACTAAACTGCACAGACTGCACTTCTGAGGACTAGGAAACTCCCAAGGAAACTAAACAACCATGTCAGCTGTAAAGAAGTTGAACAGTCCTCAGTGGAAGGCATGTATAAATTGATGATAATTGATTCATTCTGGTCCCAGAACACAGTTATCATCCTTCATTTTTCATTGTCTACAAATAAAGTCCTTAGTGTGTAAAGTGTTACTTGCAAATTTTTTCATACAAATTCCTTATTTATTCATATATAATGCATAAAATAGTAAGTCATGTAAAATATAAGTAGAGAAGTAGATGGGTGGGTGAAATTACATGTACAAAAGATTTGGGTCTTGAGTTTTAAGGTAAAGTAATGATTTGGTCTAATTTAAAACATGTAAAAAGGTTAAAAATGTGTGTCTGAAACTATCAAAACTGAATTTGAATTTAATTTGTATTAACATGTAATTGTCCATATTTTGAGTCTGAGCTGGTAGACTTTCCTATAATTTTGATATTATTTGTCACATAAGTACCACTCCAGTGTAAAAATCTTACCGAGTAAACATGTACATGTAGGTTGGATTTTTTAAAATGCACTACAAAATATCTGTGTTTTAGGGCCATTCTCTGTTGTAAGACATTTATGTTAACAATAATGAGACATTTATAACTGTATGGACTTTGTAAGTGATACACATTCATACATTGTACTTAACGGATATAAGAAGATGTGGTATGAGTGCCAATGAGACAACTCTCCATCCAAGTCACAATCTACAAAAGTAAACCATTATAGGTCAAAGTATGGCTTTCAACACGGAGCCTTGGCTCACACCGAACAGCAAGCTATAAAGGGCCCCAAAAATGACTAGTGTAAAACCATTCAAACAGGAAAACCAACGGTCTAATCTATATAAAAAACAAGAAACACTTATGAACCACATCAACAAACGCCAACCACTGAACATCAGGTTCCTGACTTAGGACAGGTGCAAACAAATGCAGTGGGTTTAAAACGTTTTAATAGGCGCCAACCTTCACCCTAAATGAAACAATAGTGTAACATCACAACATAGAAAGAAACACTATCAAATATCAATTGAAATGGCTTAACTCAATCAAAAGACATATTAATGTCTACAAAGATTGCCATGTTTGTGATTAGAGTAAGACTAGACTTTGGCTTTATATTTCATACTTCAAAGGATTGCCAGTTTTCCTCCTGTTTTCAAAAGGTTGGTGGTTCTCTCTGAGTACACTCTGGCTTCCTCCACCAATAAAGACTGGCCACTATGATATAACTCATCAGCTCTGAAAGTATAGTTTGTTCTTATGTTGTGCTGTTACACCACTGTCCCAGGTTATGGGGAGGGTTGAGCTCTCACAAACATGTCTTTTTTATTGTTAGGGATATATAAATACCCTGCCATGTCTGGTCTGTGTTTTTATGTCCCACCAAGGGGCATTATGTTTTTCGGTCTGTGTGTCTGTTCGTCTGTCTGTCCGCTTCAGATTAAAGTTTTTGGTCAAGGTAGTTTTTGATGAAGTTGAAGTCCAATCAACTTGAAACTTAGTACACATGTTCCCTATGATATGATCTTTCTAAATTTAATGCCAAATTAGAGTTTCGACACCATTTTTAGGGTCCACTGAACATAGAAAATGATAGTGCGAGTTGGGCATCCGTGTACTATGGACACATTCTTGTTAGATGTTTTTCTGCTTTGTATCAATCTGATGAGTTAAGCCCTTTTCAAATGATTTTTATAGTTTGTTCTTATGTTGTGCTGTAACACCACTGTCCCAGGTTAGGGGGAGGGCTGAGTGCTCACAAACATGTTTTACCCCACCACTTTCTTTATGTGCCTGTCCCAAGTCAGGAGCCTGTAGTTCATTGGTTGTCGTTGGTTCATGTCTGTCATATTTGTTTTGTTATAAATAAGGCCATTAGTTTTCTCAATTGAATTGTATCATATTTTTCATATTGGGCCTTTTATAGCCGACTATACGGCATGGGTTTTTATAAGACCGCAAAAAAAATTTTTGGGATCGTATAATTTTATGATGTCGTCGTCAACTGCATCGTGGTCCGAAGACACATTTGTTTCCGGTCAAAAACTTTAGTTTAAGTGAATGGATATCTAGGAAATTTTTTTTAAAGGTTCATTACCACAAAAGGAAGGTTGGGATTGATTTTAGGGATGATGGTCCCAACGGTTTAGGAAATAAGGGGCCCAAAAGGGGCCAAAAACAAGCATTTTTCTATTTTCAGGATAATAACTTGTGTATAAGTGTTTTGATTGCTCTGAAATTGTACCACAATGTTTAATACCACAAGTAGAAGATTGGAATTCATTTAATGGGTTATGGGGCCAACAATTTAGGAATTAAGGGCCAAAACAACATTTTTTGTAGTTTCCAGACAATAACTTGTGTTTAAGTGTATGGATCTCTCTGAAATTGAGAACTGCAAGGTTCCATATTACAAAAAGAAGGATGGGATTGAGTCTTCGGGTAATTGCTCCAAGGGGTTTCAAAAGTTGGGGGGGGTTTCCAATTTTTTTATGGAATTCATATTTTTTTTAAAAAATTTTCAAATTTCAAATTTTTGAAAAGTTTAAGATGAAATCTTTAATTGTCAGTATTGTGCAATAGATTTGTAAGATCTTTGACCACATTTATTTTGTGTCAGAAACCTTTTATTATGTCAAAAATTTAATCACAATCAAAATTCAGACAGTATCAAGCTTGAATATTGTATCCAAATTTGCCCCAACTGTTCAGGGTTCGACCACTGTGGTCGTATCAGGCTGTACGGTTGCCTTTAATTGCTTACATCCGCTTCATTTGAACTTTTGTGTATAGTTGTCTCATTGGCAATCATACCACATTTCCTTATTAGTCTGGCAAATCAGTTTTCCACACTGTTTTCTTCGTGTCTGAAGATTTTGATTTGATATTTTAGTAGATTGTTTTATCATGACAAGTTACAGATCAAGTTCGAATTTTGTTTGGGTCTGATGATTTTGTGCAGAGTTATGGTCCTTGGACTTAGAAAATTCACTTAAACATGTTAAATAATCAGTTTTACACACTTTTTGTCATCATGCTTGAAGATATTGACATAGTTTACACTGTGACAAGTTATAGATCAAGTTAGCATTTTGTTCCATTACAATTACTTTTTAACCGGTAGGTGATTATGTATTGTCATGCAATACTCTCAGAATGCTTGTTTTATATATTAAACATCAACAAACACTTAAAAACACAACATACTTTTAACATGCTAAAGGCCTATGTATGACATGTACAAGATGTAACTTAAAGTGTTGTTTTGTTTTTCAGAATTTCCAGCCGTCCACACAAGATCCTGCAATAGTGTCATTTCAAAGAGCCGCAGCACCCGTGATTAATTCACATATCAACAACAATGGAGTAGGGAGAGAAACAGGATTTATTGAGAAGCTTTTGGTAAATATTTAAATTCATTTGACATTAGTGGATTGATGACTTTATGGTGAAAATGATGAATTATGATAAACTAAATGATTTTGTTCATACACGACTGTTGAATTCCAATAGGGATATATTATTTAAAAATACACAATTTTCATTCCAAGAAAACAATTTTGGAAACTATGTGAGACTATAAAACATTAAGGCAGCAAGAAAGAGGAAATAATCACAAACTCCATTATGTTTTCTTCCTTTGTAAATGTTTGTATTTGCATGTAAAAAAAAAAAAAAAAGGTTATATGTCAGTATAGTATCATATTTGTATTTGAATAATAAAATTTTAAAGGTTGCACTTTGTAAATACAGCTGTTTCACAAACCAAGCCTCTTTTGGGAGAATTATAATATTTATAGATATTTTGTTTTGTTTACGTTCCCATATATGATCTGTATAAATATAAATACACATGGTAGCAGCGAAATTGAATTCTGAGGAAGCTCCAAAGTGAAGGGAGGTGTAGTACAGAATTTTTTCTATAAGTTTAAACGCTTAGAAGTTCGGGGCATATAAATGTTGAAAATATGCCGCACAGCCCTATGTTTTGACCTTTGAATAAAATAGTAGTGCATATCAACTTTCCACTCTAGGATATAATTTTTACGAAACTTCATAGTAAAAGTGGCACAGTTTTAGCCATAAAGGGAGTTCCTATGGAAAATTGCATTTGTCTATATTTACAGAAGTGCAACCTAAAGGCTCTTATTCATATTATAATAAAATAACTTATTTAAATTTTTAGAAGAAATTGTGTTGTCAAATGAGGTTTTATAAACAGCTTTTAAACACTCATGTTTTGTTTCACTTTCAGCATTCCTATGGATTTATTCAGTGTTGTGAAAGGGATTCACGACTCTTCTTTCATTTTAGTGAATATGGAGATGATATTAACTTGGTTAAAATTGGAGGTTAGCACCTTTTTTATACTTGATTAGAATTCATCACACTGCTTGCTGGCAGTTATTATTCATTTTTTTTAAGTACTGTTTATTTAGAAATTATTGGGAGGTTTTTTATGCGAATGGGTTAGTATGGCAATAATATGAACTCACATTCTGATATCTGATACACATATCTGTATGCAGATTTTCCTGAAATCGCAATAATTAATCTCACATTATTGTCCATTCTTCAAAAATCACAATAAAGCACTTAATAATGTTTGAATGCACAGAACTTGATCACAATTCATCACACTGCTTGCTGGCAGTTATCATACAACTTATTTTTGAGTAATTTGTTTAAGGATTAAATAATGACTTCAGATTTTAATAACAGACATTTAAATGTGAAAAAGATAAGGTTATACATGTAGCTACAGTTTTCGATCTGCAAAGTATCTGCTTATTATGAACTGTAAGTAAAATACTTTAAAAGGTGTTGACGTATGATTGCCAATGTGGCAACTTTCCACCACAAACCACATAACAAGGATGTTAGCATCTATAGGTCACCGTACAGGTTCAAGGAGGAGCTAATAAAAGGTCCTAACATGAAAAAAATGTGAAACCATAAGGCCTAATTAAGGATAACAATACACAAACAACAAGGATTGTAAACAGTATCCACTGACAACCTCTGAATAACAGTCTCCTGACTTTGAACAGGCACATACAGAATATTTATTTATTTTTATTCCTTGTAGGGGCATTATGTTTTCTGGTCTGTGCGTCCGTTCGTCTCTTTCCGTCCGTCCGTCTGTCCCGCTTCAGGTTAGAGTTTTTGGTCAAGGTAGTTTTTGATGAAGTTGAAGTCCAATCAACTTGAAACTCAGTACACATGTTCCCTATGATATGATCTTTCTAATTTCTGAACATAGAAAATGATAGTGCGAGTGGGGCATCGGTGTACTATGGACACATTCTTTGTTAATTGTAAAACATCTTTGAAATCACATGGGCGATAGTTATTAGTCAATAGGAAAAGCATAATATAACTTTTCTTATTTTACAGACCCAGTCGAGTTCCAAATGACCTATGACCGTAGGACTGGTAAACCGGTAGCAAGCCATATTGTATTGTTAAACTCTGGAAGCCAATCTTATGAAGTGTTGAGTGAGGAGAAGTTTACAGGATCTATTGCACAGGAAGCCAAGCCAACAAAGAACAAAAATGTAAGACTTGTATTTTAAATGACAAGTAGAGAAGTACCAAACCATTTATGATAAAAGTGGAATCAATCTAGAGTATATTCCATGAACAAGGGGACCAAAAATAAGAAGACAGATGTTCATTCTAAAAAGAAAAGATGGTTGTGAACAGAAACCACTTTAGATAATGCTTTTATTAGAAAAGAAACAACACTGTTTACATTAGGGTTGTCTCAGAATTAAAAGCATGGGGACATGGGAGGTACTTTTTTAAGACCCTATCAACCCCATAATATAACATTTTCATTTTACTTATAAATCTTGCAAAATTATAAGGAAATACAAGCACACACAACTTATTAATTTGAGTGCCTTCCATCCCCCCTCACCAAGATTAATTTTGGAACAGCCCTTAGGTCCTTGTGAAGGGTCATTCAGTTAAAAGTCATGCTTTGTCCTGATTTTTCACAGTGAAGGCTGGTGTTTGTTTGTGATTCTAACTGACTTATAACCCACACCTCCTCTATACATTATGTACTGTGAATCATTTAGTATACCCCGCTTTAAAAAAATGGGGGTATACTGTTTTACCTCTGTCTGTCCATCCATCAGTCCATCCGTCAGTCCATCCCATGAATTTTTTTTGTCTCATCTTTCTCAGGAACTACATTACAAGGATTTCTGAAATTTGGTTTCAGGGTTTATATGAGTCATCTATACCGTGTGATGCGTTTTCAGATTCATCACTCAACAACTTCCTGTTTACCGAACACTTGTATCATTTTACACATGATAGTCAAGTTGAAAATTTTCGTCACATTTTTCTCAGGAACTACAATACAAGGATTTCTGAAATTTGGTTTCAGGGTTTATATAAGTCAGCTCTACCGTGTGATGCATTTTCAGATTCATCACTCAACAACTTCCTGTTTACCAAACACTTACATATTTTTACACTATTAAAATTATCCACTTGCGGCGGGGGTGTCATCAGTGAGCAGTAGCTCGCAGTTTCACTTGTTTTTCGTGGATCGAGGAAAAATTGTTTCATGGTTTTTGGCCATAGTTTGCATACAAGCCTATAGAAAATTTGAATTTTGTTAAACATTTAAATTCTTAGTTCACCTTTACCCAACGAAAATTGGTATCCCAATAATAATAATGAATTCACAGTAATATAAAAGGGATGTATTGAAGGCATTGATCGTATAATAATAATAACAATTGAACTTTTGTTTATTTATTTTATAATTGCAGGGTTATGCTTTATCAGAAGATAGCCTTGGGAGGGTAACTTACCAACATAATGGAGAAGTTTTCTTTTTACCGTATGGATCTGATGATGTTATTGATAAGACTTTTAAACCAATAGCCCAAGATCAAGTCCAGTTTTATATAGCAACTGATAAAAGGTATAGTAGAATAAAAACAGGTCAGTTCAAATTAGAATGTTCAAGTAGTAACACTTCATTATAAAACAGGTTTCCTGAAACATGCCAAATGGTTTGCAAATTATTTAAGGAAATGTTCCCCTTTGTTCATTCATCCTGAACATACATGAAATATTTTCCAATGGACGTGCTGGTAGACTTTTCTGTAATTTTGATATTATTTGTCACATAAGTACCACTACACTGTAAAAATCTTACTAAGTAAACACAGGTTGGATTTTTTAATTTGCATTTATTGTTCATTAAATGCACAAGATAATAAATGTGTTATAGGGCTATTCTGTAATGTTTTCCACTGGACGTAAAACAACCAACAACCAATCAATCCTTTTGTACATATATGTGATGTTTTTCAACACTGATCAGTAGTTATGGTTGTACTTTATTTTTGAATAGAAAGTTGTATTTATAGCAATTGTTTTTTTTTTTATCTATCATTATTTTTGTATAATTATTTAATTACTGAGAAAAATGAGCCTGATTTTATATTCAGATATTTATTTAAAAAATGTATAGAATTTGAGTGACGCAGCACCAGTGATCAGTTCACATGTCAACAACAATGGAATACTGAGAAAAACAGGTTTTATTGAGAAGCTTGTCATATATTATTCATAAGTCATCCCCATGGGCTATACATTGAAAATCACATGTAAAGCTAACGATCACATTTTTTTTTTCCAGGAATGGTAACTTACATGCACGACAGATTGAACCAGTCAGTTGTAAAGTACAAGGAGTTGTCTGCTCTTTAAAAGATTCTTTTGGTTTTATCGAACGAGCTGATGTGGTCAAGGAGATCTTTTTCCACTACAGTGAATATAAAGGAGATATCAACAAACTAAATCTAGGAGATGATGTTGAGTTTGATGTCCAAAGTAGAAATGTAAGTTCAATATGAATTATGATTAGCAGTCCCAATAACACAGATGATGTAAATCTAACTTCAGTTGACCTTTTGAAGTAAATGTTACATCAATTTATATTAAGGCCACGCATAGCAGTTAAGGGAGATTACTTTTGTAAGTCCTGAAGAGGTTAACATGACCATTGGAGAAGAAAATCTCAAAGTTTACACTCCTTAGAGTTAGATAGTTATCATGAATGTCATGATACTTACAGACAAAGGAAGTCACAATAAATATTCAAAGTTTACCAATTTGAACTGTTATATTTATTTTTCAGATAAAGGAAGTCTCATTTAATATTAATATTTATTTTTCAGACAAAGAAGTAGCAGTAAATATTTTTATCAATTTTTCAGAAAGTCGCAGTAATTATACAAAGTTTACCCATTGGAATGGTTATATTATTTTTCAGACAAAGGAAGTCGCAGTAAATATTCAAAGTTTATCCATTGGAACTGTTCTATTTATTTTTCAGACAAAGGAAGTCGCAGTAAATATTCAAAGTTTACCCATTGGAACTGTTATATTTGAGGACATAAGTGTCAACAAAATACAAGGCTCAGTCCAAAGAACTCTTAAAAATAGTCGTCGACAAAGTGATCCTCTAGGAGGACGAATCTCTTATGAATCTGCCAAGGGGTAAAATATTTTATACTTTTTGCCTAGTCTAAACCGTCAATAATTGTCATTAATTTGTTCAAAAAATCTGTAGGTAGTCGTTGACTATTTTGGTTTTATTGTGAAATAATGGTCTTTTTGAAAATTTGGTCCTTTAAAATGGATGTGCAAAGACCTGTTCTTTCAAAAGATAAAATCTCTTTGATTCATATTATGCACAGGGTATATGGTAAAACTATTTTATCTCAATTGTCTTTTATAAAGTATAATAGTTCAGCAACATTGCCTACATGCGGCCTTTGGTTAAATTTTGTGTTCAGGTCTGGTAATGGAAAATATGGAGATGTGGTACATTGAAAACCAAAGGACAAAGATGTGAAAAATTATAGGTCACTGTACGGCCTTAAGCTTCAGCAATGAGTAAAACACATACTGTATAGTAAACTATTACAGGCCTGTGATGAAAAAATGTGAAACAATTAAATAGAGACAGCAATAATTAAAAAACAATTATGACCGATAGCAACCGACAAAACCACTTGATTACAGACAGCGGTTAAACATGAACATGATGTAAGTGATCTCCAAACCCTCCCTTAACATGGGAAAGTGGTGTAACAACACAAAAAAGAACTAACTGTAAAAGTTAGCTGGTAAAGGCTGGATTTCTCATATCTGTTCTGAGCACAAAAACACATAATACATGTAGGTAGACAAAAGACCTGAAGTACTGAACACTTTATAAATTTCATGCTTCTAGGGCACTATTCTGGATTAACCTTCATCAGGAAAGCTCAAAGTCAAATATTTTAAAGCCAAGGATGTATAAGAAATGTTGAAGAGTTATATGACCAAAAAGGACTGAAATCCATCTAAGGTTAACTTTGCCTGAGGGAATTGAAACCTTAGTTTCTTATAAATAAAAAAATCCACATATTTTTCTAGACTAAGATTTCAGTCACTACACCACCAATAGATTTAATGTCAAGAAATGTTTGAATATTATCTGATGCTGAAGGGATATAGCAACAGTGTCCTCAATTCTTGTATGTGTCTGTCAATATACAAGAATTGAGGACACTGTTGCTATATCTATATCAAACTTGTATTAAGCATGACAGACTTGCAATCTTAAATCCAATTGACATGAAGCATCATATAATGTTTGTAAATTGATGGTTCAAGATTTAGGTCATCTTAATAAAACTTTATTAAATAGCCATTCAACATTTATAGGGTTGCTAGAAAATGCTCCACTTTGCTTCCCTGTTCAAAGTTCGATGCATCCTTGTGTAAAAGCAAAATACATACACAAGATATAGAAGATATAAAAATGAAAATTTTTTTTTTAACAGAGCTGTAGAAATTCCATTTGGCGACAAGGATCAGGGTGGGGATTACACCTTGTTGTCAGGTGACATTGTAGAATGTAACATTGCTACTGACCGTCGAGATAAACTTCAGCGAGCAACAAACATCAAACTTCTGGATGAATCATTTACTGCCAATAAAGAGAACAGGGAAACAGTAAGTTTGAATTCTTTAAAGAATATTCAATTGGTGTTATAGGATTAAAATTGACATAAATCAGTCAGTTTTCCCAATTTAATTCTTTCAGCATTGAGCAGGATCTTTTTTATGCTTCGGCCGCAGGGAAGGGGGCATTAAGTGTTTGTTACCTGTCTGTCTGTCCGTACATACGTACTTCCTGAAATTGGTTTCCGTTCTCTAACTTTAGTTTGCCTCAACCAAATGTTATGAAACTTATACACAATGCTTATTACCACAAAACACAGATCAAGTTTGAATTTGGGTGGCATCACTTTTACCGTTCTAGAGTTATGCCCCTTTACAAATGGAAAAATTGCTGAATTTTTCATTTCTGTTCTCTAACTTAAGTTTGCCTCAACCAAATTTAATGAAACTAATACGCAATGATTTTTACAAAACTCAGATCAAGTTTGAATTTGGGTGGTGTCACTTTTTCCGTTCTTGAGTTATGTCCCTTTATAAAGTTATATGCAAGTGGGGGCATCATCACACGTTCTCCATTTATTTTATGATGTGTTCTATAGCTGTATTTAGAAATTGTGCATAATATCATAGGATCTATACACCTTAAGAATTTATAATGTTATGCCGTTTTTGTTGAGATGGCATCTGTTACTCAAAAAATAAAAATGTAAAAAGTGAAACGTTCAAAATGTATAGCTATATATGTATCTACTATCTGATCCTTAAAGACACAGTGCAGGTTTTGGCCATTGCTTGTTGTTAGTGCAGAAATATTCATGAAAACAACTTTCCAGAGATTGTGGGACATTTAATAAAACTGAGAGAGTTTGAGTATAAATTATGATGTGTCTTTATTGTAGTTTGTTAAGAGAAAAGCTAGTTGTAGGCCAATGTAATTTGTTTTTATGGGAATTCTTTTAATATGTGAAAAAAGATGATGATGTTTTTTAATACAATTGAATGGCTTTTTCAGGGTGTAATTACAAATTTAAAAGATGGATATGGATTTATACAATGTACTGAGCGAGAAGCAAGGATGTTTTTCCACTTCAGTGAATTACTAGATCCAAAAAAAGAAGTCAAAACTAACGAAGAAGTAGAATTTACAGTAACACAGGTACACGTAGTAGCAAGTTCAAGGCCTACCTGTAGAAATCTTTGGTTATGTCTTTCACCAGAAATATTTTTCATATAGGCAGTGTTTTCCCCAGAATTTTCAAATAGCACCATGGAAATTAACATAGCATTGGTTGTCCAAAAAATATAGCACCATGGCCCCTGTACATTCTATTATAAAATCATTCAAGATAGCAGCATGGTAGAAAATATAGCACCAGGGTACCACCGTGCTTTTAGGCCCTGGGAGAACACTGATATAGGTGTACCTTCATGATGTTATTCTAGTTACTGTATCCATGTCCTAACTATATTAAAGACGGAAGCCAAAATGATAATTTATTTGTAAAAGTGATATCCAAAATGATCCAAGCTTACTACTTGTTTTATATTGTCAATTCTTTATTCCAAGGACTTGACAGTAGGACAGATTTTTTTTACATTTATAATTTTTTATAACAAAATGTTTAAATAGTTCAAATGTGTTAAAAGTGAAATTTGCTTTGTCTACGATTTTATGGTGATATTATTTTGAAAACAAAATTTTCTCTGACAGAATTTAATTCATGTAAATCTTAGGGAATTATCTGAATCGATGTATGCACATTTTGTATGAAACTCAAAAGCCAGTAAATTGTATTGCTTATACAAGGAAATTACCAGTTGATATAAAAATAAGAAGATGTGGTATGATTGCCAATGAGACAACTCTCCACAAGAGACCAATTGACACAGAAATTAACAACTATAGGTCACAGTACGGCCTTCAACAAAGAGCAAAGCTCTTCCGCATAGTCGGTTATAAAAGGCCTTGAAATGACAAACGTAAAACAATTCAAACGAGAAAACTAACGGCCTATTTATGTACAAAATAATTAAATCAAGCTAATGATATGTTATGTTTTAAATATTCCTATGCATTATTGTAACATCATGGAGAGCTCATGTTGTCATAGATTTGCATTGTATTGAGACTTACATTTAAAACATTACATTAAAGCATCACATAATTGTTGTAAACCTATGAAATCCTTATAAAATATCGATGTAATGTGATTATATATTTAAAAAAAAGGAGATGTTGGTTTATATATGTATCAATATATACCCAACTACACAAAAAAATAGAATAGAACGAAATAAGATAAAATAAAACAACAGCAACAATCAGTTAGAGGTCAACAAAAAGTATTAAAAAAAAAAAGGAAAAACTAATTAATCAATTTATTTTCTCAGCTGTTATTGCAATTATTTGTAAAGATTTTCTTAATATGAAATAAAATTTACCTCGCTTAAAAAAATTGATATGGTTTATGTTGTAAATTAAAGTGTTTATCTTTGCTTTCAGGATCCTTCAGCATCAAATGGTAACAAACTTATGGCTATCAGAATCAAATATTTATCTAAAGGAAGTGTATCATTTCTAGTCATCCATCCAGAAAAATACATTGGAACTGTGGATAAGGAACCTAATGCCCATAAAAGTCCAGGTAAATATTTATCATCAAAATCAACCTTAGAACTGGGTATAAGGAACCCAATGCCCATATAAGTCCAGGTAAATATTTATCATCAAAATCAACCTTAGAACTGGGTATAAGGAACCCAATGCCCATAAAAGTCCAGGTAAATATTTATCATCAAAATCAACCTTAGAACTGGGTATAAGGAACCTAATGCCCATATAAGTCCAGGTATATATTTATCATCAAAATCAACCTTAGAACTGTGGATAAGGAACCCAATGCCCATATAAGTCCAGGTAAATATTTATCATCAAAATCAACCTTAGAACTGGGTATAAGGAACCCAATGCCCATATAAGTCCAGGTAAATATTTATCATCAAAATCAACCTTAGAACTGGGTATAAGGAACCCAATGCCCATAAAAGTCCAGGTAAATATTTATCATCAAAATCAACCTTAGAACTGGGTATAAGGAACCTAATGCCCATATAAGTCCAGGTATATATTTATCATCATAATCAACCTTAGAACTGGGTATAAGGAACCTAATGCCCATATAAGTCTAGGTAAATATTTGCCCATATAAGTCCAGGTATATATTTATCATCAAAATCAACCTTAGAACTGGGTATAAGGAACCCAATGCCCATAAAAGTCCAGGTATATATTTATTAGGGATTTCAAAGGTGGAGATTACTAATCGTGTACTCACTGGCTTTACCAAACGATACTTGAGTACTTGCTCAGAAAAGTATCTTTAAACAGGAAACACAAACATTGAAACAAGGGACCCACAGTGAAGAAATATTGTATTGACTGATGATTCAGCCCATAAAAAATCAATGATTCAGTTAAAACAATGATTTACAATTTTTATGCCCCACCTACGACAGTAGAGGGCATTATGTTTTGGTCTGTGCGTCCGTCCATCTGTCCCGCTTCATGTTAAAGTTTTTGGTCAAGGTAGTTTTGATGACGTTGATGTCCAATCAACTTGAAACTTAGTACACATGTTCCCTATGATATGATCTTTCTAATTTTAATGCCAAATTAGAGTTTGAATCCCAATTTCACGGTCCACTGAACATAAAAAATGATAGTGCGAGTGTGGCATCCGTGTACTATGGACACATTCTTTTTGATCTTTGATATGAAATCAAATGTACTATAGAAATCATCAGTGTACGATTACATGTGCTTGTTTGTGTATTTATATTTATATGTTCACATCATAGGACCATTGTCATTCTTATTTAACCTTATTTTCTATGTCAGATGCAGATTTGATCATTTTATGTCTATGGTGAAAACCAATATTTTTACAATTTAAATATTGATATAGATACTTTATGCAAACAAATGAACACAACTGCATTGTTCTTTCAACTTTGAACTTGGGACCTATTTAATTAGTTTAATTCAATAGTTTTTATATTGGTATGACGTTGGCGTCGTCAATGTCGTCCAAAGACACATTGGTTTTTCGCACAATAACTTTAGTTGAAGTGAATGGATCTCTATGAAATTTTACCATAAGGTTCAATACCACAAAAGGAAGGTTGGGATTGATTTTGGGGGTTATGGTACCAACAGGTAAGGAATTAAGGGCCAAAAAAGGGCCAAAATAAGCATTTTTCTAGTTTCCAGACAATAACTTGTGGAACGGTGTATGAATCTCTCTGAAATTATACCACAAAGGGATGGGTAGGATTGACTTAAGGGGGTTATGGCTCAAACCGTTTAGGAATTAGGGGCAAAAAAGGGGGAAAAACAAGGGTTTGCTGGTGAATGGACAATTTAATAGCAGTGTAAGGGAGGTAATCCAAATACATTTAAAGTATTAAAAAAAAAAGTTGGATTATCTCCCTTACATTGCTTTTAAATTATGTATAAAGATGTTGTATTGTCTTGAGGTGATTAGCTGTCAATTAATTTTTAGAAGGTACTATTAAAGGAATATTAATTAGGGCCCCGCCGAATGGCGGACACCCTATAGTGATCAGTCTATCCGTCCGTCCGTAACAAATTGTGTCAGCTCTATATCTAGAGAACCGTTATATACTTATACTTGACATGTATATTAACCAACACCAGAGGGTGTGTCATAATGTATGTACAACTTCCTAGGTCAAAGGTCAAGGTCAAAAACTGGTTTCAGTTGAAAACCCCATGTCCAATTGTAAAGATAGTGTCTGCTCTATATCTTCAGAACCATTATTATTTCAAAGTTTATACTTGACATGTATATAAACCAACACCAGAGGGTGTTTCATAATTTATGTACAACTTCCTAGGTCAAAGGTCAAGGTCAAAAACTTTGGTTTCAGTTGACCACCCCATGTCAGTGATAAAGATACAAATTTTTTACCACACAGTATTCACAGCGGGACCCACAGAGATGGCTCCCATCTCACATGTCTCAATGATATCTAGTTATACCAATGATTATGTATGTCATTTTCTATTTTAAGACATGATGTATTTAAATTGGTAATTATGGTTGCAAACTCCATTGGAAATTTGAATTGCGATTATGACTATATCTTGAGGGAAAGAATTTTTTTTTGGGAAAAAGGAGGAGGTGAAAAAAAATTGGGGGTAAAAAGAAATTGGGGAGGGGCAATTTTTCTCATTTAAGATTTCAGAAATTAAAAGAAAATTTCTTCAAATATCTTTTTTTTGCAAAATAAAGGAGGAGGAGGGGGGTCAATCACGCAAAACAGCATGGTGTATTGCACAAAAGCAAAAAACTGAATATAAATTCAAATCATATAACCAATTCTAAGTTCTTTGACTACAGTTATTCTGTGTCAGAAACCTATTATGTGTGAAATATTTAATTACAATCCAAATTCAGACCTGTATCAAGCGAAAATATTGTGTCCATTTTTGCCTCAACTGTTCAGGGTTGGACCTCTGTGGTCATATCCAGCTGCGCTCAGCGAAGCATTTAATTAATGTGTAATTTTATTTACTGTATCTATGAATTATTTCAGGTAAAATAAAAGAAGCTGAAACTGGAATTATAATATTTGATTTTGACGAAAAAATTCAGAAAATTTCTTACACAATTAAAGATGTCTTAGAACTGAAAAATGCTCCTAGATATGGAGATAAGGTAAGAAATAATGTGATTTACAGAAGTTTCAAAATTACAAGATTCCAAATATTTGATATATTTTAAAAGATATTTGCACAATAAGTACCGCATAATATTAAGCCAGAAAGTTATATATCAGGGTTCTCGTTAAGACGCGTGATACGCGTCCTGGATGCATGAAAATCGAGCTGGACGCGTCATTTTGAAACCCGTGAGTCCCTGGGACGCGTCCGCATTGTATCGCCTGAGTCCCAAACACATCGTTTTGCCTTAGAGATTCATGATCTCCGACATTGTTGACAAAAACTAAACCAGAAGTCGATGTTGAAAAATTTACGTGATCGTAGATTAATATTTTGTTGACTGATCATTATTTTTTAATTAAACGTATTTCATCCTAAAAGTATAATAATTCTGTTCAAACTAATTAATAAATATATATATGTAAAAGTCACCGATGTTTTAAAAATTTTACGATTAATTGAAAAGCGTGAATATTTCCACGTGTTGAACATCACGTTTATATCGATTGAAACAAAAAAGTAAATTTTGTTTGAGAATGTGAAATGAAATGATATAATATTTTATATCTGTTTAATACTACTATGCATAAAATAGATCGTAGAACAGTGTAGATATAAAATGTTACGGTTAAAATAATTTTACTCTTAACATTTTCTCGTACAGTGCATGTTGAACATCGCGATCGTAAACAAAGGTGAAAAATGTTTTGAAATTGAAACAGATCGGATTAAAAATGATTAAAGCCAAAATCATTATCATGAACAGTGTTCACTTTAGATTTGCTTGTTTTATTAAAGACTATAATAATTATAACGATAGAAAGAAACATCAATGTGATTATTAACAATTATAAGATCACAAGTCCCTTATTTAATATAATTAAAATTTAATTTATAATGATGAACTGGGTACTAGCTTGTCTAACAAAATGACATCAGTATCAAAATGAGTCAGTCAAAGTTAAAGTCCTTCTTCAAAAGAAACCTGATGACATTGAATCATCAGTTCCAAGTAAAAGACCAAGAGTCAATGATCCAATACACCAAGAATTGATAGACATAGAAAGCCAAGTCTGTTATGTTGTAATGAACAATAACTATTAAGAGATCATAAATTTTATTGATATAATAAAACTACCAATCCAACACGCGTCATTTTAGTTTTAATTAGTCATATTTCATTAAGACACAAAAATTACATGCATCCTGGACTCATTAAAATTTAGTGGGACTCACCATTTCTAAAAGTGATGAGTCCCAGGACTCACCATGAAAAATTCCTAGTGAGAACCCTGTATATATCTGTGCTCTTGGTTTTTGTTTTAAACGAAGGAAGCTGTCAGGGGTTACAAAAAACTGTGTGTTTACAGTTAATTTATTAAAGATAAAAGCATTTAAAAACTTTTGTGAAGAGAAGTTTTCTCTCATGAAGAAATGACAAGGATTTAACCAGATTTTGCAGTATAAATGAAGTTTAAAATGTATTTAATAAAATTAAGTAAAGTAAAATTGTGTTTACTTGGCAAAATTTTATTATGCTACTAAATCTTAAAGTCAAAGAATCAACCAATGATAAAAATGCAACACAACCTCTGGTAAGATTTTAAAATTCTCTGAGGCATGCCTTACCTTCATGTGTCTTTTATTTCTTTGTCTCTTTTGCTGTTATTTCTCATATCTCACCCATGGTATATCTCATATCTCAATCATTAACAATAATCAGTCAGAGCTCAGACATAAACAAGTCGATTTTTGTTTTTGACTTGCATAAGTCAAAAAATGTATTTATTATAAAAATGTACTTTCATTTTCAGACTTATTTAAGTCTGAAAATGACAGACTTGTTTAGGTCTATTTATGTTTATGAAAAGACTTAATTTTAATTGGTAGCCAAACTACACCACCTATGACATCCTAAGCCTATCTGAGAGTTCACAAGGACCTGAGCCATCTATATTTAATTATCTAATTGAACATTTTTCCTGAACATAGATTATTTTCCTCATTTTGTGTGATTACAGATGGTTGCATTGTAACCGTGGATAAGGAACCTTATGCTCATAAAAGTCCAGGTATATATCTATCATCAAAATCAACCTTAGAACTGGGTATAAGGAACCCAATGCCCATATAAGTCCAGGTATATATTTATCATCAAAATCAACCTTAGAACTGTGGATAAGGAACCTAATGCCCATAAAAGTCCAGGTATATATTTATCATCAAAATCAACCTTAGAACTGTGGATAAGGAACCCAATGCCCATATAAGTCCAGGTATATATTTATCATCAAAATCAACCTTAGAACTGTGGATAAGGAACCTAATGCCCATATAAGTCCAGGTAAATATTTATCATCAAAATCAACCTTAGAACTGTGGATAAGGAACCCAATGCCCATAAAAGTCCAGGTATATATTTATCATCAAAATCAACCTTAGAACTGTGGATAAGGAACCTAATGCCCATATAAGTCCAGGTAAATATTTATCATCAAAATCAACCTTAGAACTGTGGATAAGGAACCCAATGCCCATATAAGTCCAGGTATATATTTATCTTCAAAATCAACCTTGGAACTGGGTATAAGGAACCCAATGCCCATATAAGTCCAGGTATATATTTATTAGGGATTTCAAAGGTGGAGATTACTAATCGTGTACTCACTGGCTTTACCAAACGATACTTGAGTACTTGCTCAGAAAAGTATCTTTAAACAGGAAACACAAACATTGAAACAAGGGACCCACAGTGAAGAAATATTGTATTGACTGATGATTCAGCCCATAAAAAATCAATGATTCAGTTAAAACAATGATTTACAATTTTTATGCCCCACCTACGACAGTAGAGGGGCATTATGTTTTTCGGTCTGCGTCCGTCCATCTGTCCCGCTTCAGGTTAAAGTTTTTGGTCAAGGTAGTTTTTGATGACGTTGATGTCCAATCAACTTGAAACTTAGTACACATGTTCCCTATGATATGATCTTTCTAATTTTAATGCCAAATTAGAGTTTGAATCCCAATTTCACGGTCCACTGAAATTTAATAAACATTATCTCCGTTTTTAGGCTCTCATGCATATTTTTCCTTAGAAGACAAAGCATTGTCTTTCAAAATTGTCATAATTACATGTAGATGCATGACCTTTTTATAAATATGCTTGGGTCTTGAAGTTTACCAATTTTGGTAACTTATTGACTTGTAGGAGTCAATATTTGCAACTTTTTAATTCAGGTCAAATATTTCTTGCTTAACACTAATTGACTTATTGAAGTCATAATTTGTCTTAAATTAAAGGGAGATAAATCTTGAAACCTTCAAATTTAGACCTCAATGAGTTAAAAGCAGATTTAGACTTATTTATGTCTGAGCTCTGACTAATTAAATATATCATATCTCAACCGTTGTATTTCTCATATCTCAACCATGTTATTTCTCATATCTCAACCCTGGTATTGTCCCCCGCGCAACTTGTTGCGGGGAACATAGAAACACCGTCTGTCTGTGCGTCCGTCCATCCGGTCTTGTTAGCACTCTCACATGTACAATTCTTGCCAGATTTTTATTAAACTTATATTATAAGTTTATATCAGCAATGTCTTGGACAATATCGAAAATCAGTGCCGATCTTTTATTTTTAAAGAGTTATGTCCCTTGAATACATTAAATATATGAAAATTGCATTGTTAGCCCTCTCGTGTGTACAATTCTTGCCAGAATTTATGAAACTTAAATCATTGGTTTATATTAGCAATGTCTGACAATTTCGAAAATCAGTGACAATAAAGAGTTATGCCTTTGGAAATATTAATTATATGGAAAATTGCCTTATGAATTTTTGGCAGATTTTTGTGAAATTTATATCATAGGTTTATATCATCAATGTCTTTGATGAGTTCAAAAATCAGTGCCAATCAATTATTTTTTAAAGAGTTAGGCCCTTGGAAATATTGATAATATGGAAAATTTCATTGTCAGCTTTCTCATGTGTACAATAATTGCCAGAATTTTATGAAACTTTAATATATCATAGGTTAATATCAGCAATGTCTTTGACACTTTCGAAAATAAGTGATGATCAAATATTTTTAACGAGTTATGCCCCTTGGAAATATTAATTATAATGGAAATCACATTGCATTTGCTCTGTAGCCTTCATTTCTCTTAAAATATTAATAAAAAGTTTTAAAGCTGTTATCCTAATGCTAGCAATTTAAAGGTTTGGTTGGCTTGCTTGCTTTTTTGTATAAATGTTTGCTCAAGCATTGTAATTAAGATTGACATCTGCAATCAATAGATAGGCGGGATTCAGCTTGTTTACATTATACATAACAACCAATAACATTTAAGTATCAATAATGTATACAAGCTGAAGCCCCGCCTATCTATTGATTGCAGTTGCCAATCTTAATTACAATGCTTGAGCAAACATTTATACAAACAAAGCAAGCAAGCCAACCAAACCTTTAAATTGCTAGCATTAGGATTACAGCTTTAAAGAAAAAAAAAAGTGCTTTTTATTGTTGTTACCCTTGTACCTTGGATAGATAAAATATGTGCAAGGCGAGGGACATTGGAACTCTGTTCTTTTATTTCTCATATTTCAACCATGGTGTATCTCCTATCTCAACCACCTAAACATAAATGTATAATTTCAGGTGGAATTCAATCTTGGTGAAGTAAAATCAACTAAAACAAGAACCGGTGTAAACGTTAGAGTGGTTTTACGTAACCTCAACAACAAGTGTCAGGGATTTGTGGCCACATTAAAAGATAATTACGGATTTATTGAAAACTCTGATCATGAAAAGGAAGTCTTCTTTCACTTTAGGTAAGTCAGTGTTGAAAGATAATTATGGATTTATTGAAAACTCTGATCATGAAAAGGAAGTCTTCTTTCACTTCAGGTAAGTCAGCATATCATAGAACCAAAAGGAGTTGTGGGGTGTAAGACATTGAGACAGCAAGCAGTCAACACAACCAAAAGCCATTTATAGGTCAAGGAACCGTTTCCAACATTGGATGTGTGTCTATACCATATGTCAAGCTTCAAATTGCTCCGAGACTAACATAGTGAATGAATTAAACAAACTATAAAAGATCTTTCATCAAAACAAACTTTCCAAATAACAAAAAACATTCAAATATGATGTAAGACATCCATTGATGAGGTTCTCAATGTGGGTAGGATTTTATTGCCGTTTTTAATCAAAATAAAAAAAAAGACCGCTTTTCTATGACAATTGAATTTTTTTTTCAGCTCATATGAAGGTGATCCAAATGACCTTGATCTTGGAGATGAAGTGGAATATACACTCTGCAGGAAAAGTGCCAAACACAGTGCTGAAAATATACACAAACTGCCAAAAGGAACCATTCCAACGGAGGTAAATATGCTTAAAATATACACAAACTGTGTAGAACATATTAGGTCCATAAGATATATGCAGAAAATAAAATATACACAAACTGTGTAGAACATATTAGACCCATAAGATGTATGCAGAAAATAAAATATACACGAACTGCAAAATATAGCCATTCTACATAAGATGTATGCAGAAAATATACATAAACAATCACAAATGACCATTCAATCTTGGGTATGTATGTCCGAAATATACATAAAATGCCAACAGTAAATATTTCATCAGAGGTATGCAGATTCAAAATATTCACAAACTGCCAATGGTAACCATTCTACTTTAGGTTTAAATTTTAAGTTTTGGTAGAGAAATCATTTAATCCTGCTTCCTAAAGTCTAAAAGTTTAGCAGGCTATTTTCATGCTTCATGTTCATACAACTCAAGTGCATTATTTCTGGTCTCCTTTTAAATGTTTGAGTGGGCTCAAGTTCTAGATAGTCCAGTAGGCCCAATAAGTAGTGGACATGCTGTCTCCTTTGTTACAATGTATATCGCAAGGATAACAGTCAAATGCAATAAGTAAATTATCATTTCTATTGAACTATTCTTCAAAATAAGAAATAAAACTTGAGGAACTGCCAATAGTTTTGATAATTTATTTAAATTACAGGAAATTCTTCGTGATAAAGGCCAGCAGCAGGGAAAGTATTGCGACCAATGAGAATTGTCAATCCTGATCAAGAAGAATACTGTGGACTTGTACAACCTTTCAATGTTGAAGGTATATTATATTGTTACTGTTACTGTAAATTCAGAAATTATTGCGATGTTTTATTATTGCGAAAAATGCGACAGGGTTATAATCGCAATAATTTAAACTCGCATTTTGAATTTTATATGAATTAAACGGGATTTTCTTAATATCTCAAAATTAAAATCGCATTTCAGTCTACAATGACAAAATCGCAATAATAAATGCACGCAATAATTTCTGAGTTTACAGTAATATATCTTGTTTAACATGTTCAATATGAATATTATAGTATATTATAAATTGTAGTGATAGTAGGAGAAATGTAATGTTCACTTTGTGCATTAAACATGTTTTCTTAAAAAGATATCTTTTTTTTTTAAAACTAGCAAAATGCTTTCTCCTTAATTTTAACTATCTTGAAGAAAAGATGTTAGTTACCCATAGGTTTTTAACACATTTTAAGCTAAAACGAATTCATGTACTGTCTCATCAATAAGTATGTTTAATAGTAATAAATATCTTGACTACTTTGTCCGCAATTCTTGACATTTTATTTGTTATAAAAAAGCTCCAGATCTTTAATTATTACTAAATTGATTTATACTTCTGTATTTTAGAAGACACAGAACCTGAGGTATTTCCCTATGGAATAACAAGTCTGGCAGATAAACGAGACTTTCTACAGAAAGGGGATTCTGTCAAGTTTAACCTGGCTTTGAACAAGTCAAACAATCAAACTAGAGCAGTTAACATTAGTGCTATCAGGAAATTCATCCGATCTAAGGTGGACTCTGTAAAAGGACAGGTAAGTTTACCTGTGGATTACATACAGTTTTCTTTATTAATAAAACAAGCATAGTTTTATATTATGATTATTATATTGAAAATTTGGGAAAAGTTTTTCTGAAATGCGAAATCTCTAAAGGCAAATCAGAAGGATCTCTAATGATACATGCATGATGATAATTAAAGATTTGTTTTCTTGTTGATCATGTATTTTACATCAACATAATCAATTGTTTTTAGTGCTGAAAAAAAAAATCACTGAGTGTCAGTAAAAATCCTTCAAAATGAATTCATTCATCATGCAAATTGGGACAATGCTGAAATGTATGTGCCCTCAAGGTCAAACATTTGAGCAGCGGACTCTTTAAACATTTGAGAGCATGGGAACAAAAACAGAAGACAACAAAATCATATTAGAACATTAAATTGATTTATTATTTGTAAAGTTAAGGATTAAACCAATTGTAAACCATCTGAATGATTCTTAACAACAGGAATATATAGTTGTTCATCTGTCATATTCTTAAAACAGTTGGATCACAATTTTTTTTTATTTGTAACAATAAAACGCGGATGGTAAATATTCAAATATATTTTAAAATTTCTTTACTTGCTAATTATGATTGCGACATCACATTTACAGTTTGGTTTTCTGAATTATGAAAAAGAAGATGGAAAGAAGTTGTTTTTCCACATGACAGAAGTACATGACGGAGTTGAGATACAGCCTGGGGATGAGGTTGAATTTGTTGTCGTACAGAATCAGAGGAACGGAAAATACTCTGCATGCAGTCTTAGAAAGATTACGTAAGTTTATATGGTGTCATATAATTTGTATGTTGTTATTAGGATTAAAAATCTCTTATTGGAACATTGTTTTGAAAAAGTGTTTTTGATTTCTGATACAAAATCCCTACACACACTTGGCAAAACCAAAGCAAAGTATTGTTATGATGATCATGTCAGAGCTCCAGATAAGCTGCGTATTTGCGTGATCACATAATACATATACTTAAAACCCAATGCAATTGCCCATTGCAGGGTTCAATAACCCAATTAATTCAAAGGAAAACCCAATTATATGCCAAAACCATGAGTTCTTAAGGCTTTTATTCGCTATCGTTTGCGTTATTTACCCTTATCTGATTACAGTTGTCGCGTAAATCATATTTTTTCGAATTGCTCGGGATTTATCATAACATACAATGAATTAAAACGAAAGTAAATGTCCGATAAAAATATTGAATAGAAACATGTTTTCGGTTGCTTTTTGATAACTGAGGAAAGTTACGATGATAACAAGACTCAGCTAGTGATTTTAGGAAGCGAAATTTTTTTCAGCTCATATGAAGGTGATCCAAATGACCTTGATCTTGGAGATGAAGTGGAATATACACTCTGCAGGAAAAGTGCCAAACACAGTGCTGAAAATATACACAAACTGCCAAAAGGAACCATTCCAACGGAGGTAAATATGCTTAAAATATACACAAACTGTGTAGAACATATTAGGTCCATAAGATATATGCAGAAAATAAAATATACACAAACTGTGTAGAACATATTAGGCCCATAAGATGTATGCAGAAAATAAAATATACAGGAACTGCAAAATATAGCCATTCTACACAAGATGTATGCAGAAAATATACATAAACAATCACAAATGACCATTCAATCTTGGGTAGGTATGTCCGAAATATACATAAAATGCCAACAGTAAATATTCCATCAGAGGTATGCAGATTCAAAATATTCACAAACTGCCAATGGTAACCATTCTACTTTAGGTTTAAATTTTAAGTTTTGGTAGAGAAATCATTTAATCCTGCTTCCTAAAGTCTAAAAGTTTAGCAGGCTATTTTCATGCTTCATGTTCATACAACCCAAGTGCATTATTTCTGGTCTCCCTTTTAAATGTTTGAGTGGGCTCGAAGTTCTAGATAGTCCAGTAGGCCCAATAAGTAGTGGACATGCTGTCTCCTTTGTTACAATGTATATCGCAAGGATAACAGTCAAATGCAATAAGTAAATTATCATTTCTGTTTGAACTTTTCTTCAAAATAAGAAATAAAAACTTTAGGGAACTGCCAATAGTTTTGATAATTTATTTAAATTACAGGAAATTCTTCGTGATAAAGGCCAGCAGCAGGGGAAAGTATTGCGACCAATGAGAATTGTCAATCCTGATCAAGAAGAATACTGTGGACTTGTACAACCTTTCAATGTTGAAGGTATATTATATTGTTACTGTTAATATATCTTGTTTAACATGTTCAATATGAATATTATAGTATATTATAAATAGTAGCGATAGTAGGAGAAATGTAATGTTCACTTTGTGCATTAAACATGTTTTTCTTAAAAAAAGATATATCTTTTTTTTTTTAAACTAGCAAAATGCTTTCTCCTAAATTTTAACTATCTTGAAGAAAAGATGTTAGTTACCCATAGGTTTTTAACACATTTTAAGCTAAAACGAATTCATGTACTGTCTCATCAATAAGTATGTTTAATAGTAATAAATATCTTGACTACTTTGTCCGCAATTCTTGACATTTTATTTGTTATAAAAAAGCTCCAGATCTTTAATTATTACTAAATTGATTTATACTTCTGTATTTTAGAAGACACAGAACCTGAGGTATTTCCCTATGGAATAACAAGTCTGGCAGATAAACGAGACTTTCTACAGAAAGGGGATTCTGTCAAGTTTAACCTGGCTTTGAACAAGTCAAACAATCAAACTAGAGCAGTTAACATTAGTGCTATCAGGAAATTCATCCGATCTAAGGTGGACTCTGTAAAGGACAGGTAAGTTAACCTGTGGATAACATACAGTTTTCTTTATTAATAAAACAAGCATAGTTTTATATTATGATTATTATATTGAAAATTTGGGAAAAGTTTTTTCTGAAATGCGAAATCTCTAAAGGCAAATCAGAAGGATCTTTAATGATACATGCATGATGATAATTAAAGATTTGTTTTCTTGTTGATCATGTATAGTTTTGTTTATTACATCAACATAATCAATTGTTTTTAGTGCTGAAAAAAAAAATCACTGAGTGTCAGTAAAAATCCTTCAAAATGAATTCATTCATCATGCAAATTGGGACAATGCTGAAATGTATGTGCCCTCAAGGTCAAACATTTGAGCAGCCGACTCCTTTAAACATTTGAGAGCATGGGAACAAAAAACAGAAGACAACAAAAATCATATTAGAACATTAAATTGATTTATTATTTGTAAAGTTAAGGATTAAACCAATTGTAAACCATCTGAATGATTCTTAACAACAGGAATATATAGTTGTTCATCTGTCATATTCTTAAAACAGTTGGATCACAATTTTTTTTTATTTGTAACAATAAAACGCGGATGGTAAATATTCAAATATATTTTAAAATTTCTTTACTTGCTAATTATGATTGCGACATCACATTTACAGTTTGGTTTTCTGAATTATGAAAAAGAAGATGGAAAGAAGTTGTTTTTCCACATGACAGAAGTACATGACGGAGTTGAGATACAGCCTGGGGATGAGGTTGAATTTGTTGTCGTACAGAATCAGAGGAACGGAAAATACTCTGCATGCAGTCTTAGAAAGATTACGTAAGTTTATATGGTGTCATATAATTTGTATGTTGTTATTAGGATTAAAAATCTCTTATTGGAACATTGTTTTGAAAAAGTGTTTTTGATTTCTGATACAAAATCCCTACACACACTTGGCAAAAACCAAAGCAAAGTATTGTTATGATGATCATGTTCTCTTAATGTAAGAGTTTGAAAAAAGTCGGCCTTCTTTTTAGAAAAGTTGACTTAAGATGATGAATAATAGAACATATGGGTAAATGTCAGTGAGACAGCAACCCAAAAACACAATAAAATTAAAAATAGTATTAGTAATTTCTGTAAAAATTAATTGGAATCCTCAAAAGAAAAGAATTCAGTCAGTGACAACATTTAAAATGGTTACAGGGTAGTGGACAAGCTGTTTTAATAATCACTGCTTAGTATGGGAGGTGGTAATTTAGGCACTGTTTGTTCTACTATAAGATTGAGAACAGCAATTAATGTACTGCACCTTTAATATGGTTGTCAATTTTCATCATTTCATTAGATTTATATCTTTTGTACAGAAGAAACTTTTTTAATAATCCCATTCGTTCACATTATATTTTTTCATTTTATATGATTATTTAATCTTGCAAAAAATACAACCATCCATCAAATATCAATGTAAGTGCCTACTGAACCTCCAATACTTGTAAACGTTATAAATTTTATCTATTACAGAGATCGCAGGAGACCAGAAAGACTTGTTAGTAGGTTAAAGAGCGTAACAGAAGACCTGTCTAGTGTTCGCATTGTTGTCATTCGTCAGCCTAAAGGTCCCGACGGCACCAAAGGGTTCACACAGACTCGTGTTCCATGGACTCCACCAGCTTGAACATCCTCTCGGCTATAATAACAAATTGTCAAGCATTCTTCAGCTTCAATACAGCATTTTATATATATCGTCAAATTAACAGGCTTTAACTGTTTATAGTGAAAAAAATTGTAAAAAAAGTCAGAGGTTTTAATCACAAATGTTACTTGTTAGTGTGCACTTGTTTTTATTTTACACCTTAAAGTGAAAGAAATTTTACATAGGATCAGAAGCTTGATAATAAATCCAATTTCATTTGACCCCCATTGTGAAAGCAGGACCAAGGTTAAATCATTTTTATGCAATGAAAAATAATGAAAAATGTCCCCCATACCCATAAAATTACCTTTTTTTACCAGGCCTTTGTTTAAAGCAAGAAATGAACATTTAAAAAAGGAACTGAAATTCTGAATTTTGGTAAAATATTTAGATAAGATCATTTATAAAAGTGAAAGGGGTCCAAATATGGACCCCTGTGTAAAATCAAAATCAAAATCCAAACTTAGCTGATGAAAAATACTTATTTACAAACTCTTTTTTTATGAGTCTACTGTGTGCCAGTATATTACAAAATGTGATATTATTATTTATATTTACATATTAAACAATGGGAAGAAAACGAAAGAATTTTCTTCAACCCCAGACATATATTTCCTCATACAAACAACATGTCATATTTGTAATATTAGTTTGTAAAAGGGTGGTAAAGTGATGAAGCCAAAATCTGTTTAGTTTGGTGTATAAAGAATATATTTTGACATTTTTTTCCATGCCAGAATAGAAGGCTAATTTATTCTAACCAGAAATAAGAACTAATCAATGGTCTTACAAAAAAGAGTGTTTTAACTCTTATGGTGGAAATTCATAAAAATAGATCAAATTGATTGGTTTTGAAAAAGTAATGCATTGAATTTATTAAAAGAGAGACATCTTTCATTGAACATCATTATTCTTATAAACATGATAACAGTAATAGTTGAAAGGTATACCCACATCTGTTTAAAGATTGTTCATTGGTTTTAGTATTCATGGTATGTTTTATAATCTGTTGATATGCCTAGATAAATATATTAATTTTGTATTGTTTATTTCACAGTATATATATATTTATTTCAGTGAAGCATTGTTTCTAAAACATTTCTCATTTTTGATATGTAAATTTAATTTTCATCTTCAGTGATCATAGTTTTTAATGAGTTCCAAGTTTTCAGTTGTTAAGTTACTCAAGTACATATTTTTTGCCGCAGAATGGAACACATTTATTGCTCAAAAATATGCCTAGCTCAAATTCATGTCTATTAAATGGTCTGTGATGATTCCCCCCCTTTTGTTATTTCTACTTATAATTTTAAAAATGTAACAAATTCTGAAAAAAACAGAATTTAACAAGACTTGAGTTGAAATTATTTCATTGCTCAATTGCTCTTAACTATCTACTGGTTTATTTTTCAGACAATACGACTTAAGTTAAAAATATTCCAGTTGTCTATGTTAGCATTCTTTTTTTATGAATTATCTCCCTTTAATAACTTTCAATGTTTTTATAACAGTTTATGTATTTAATTAAGTGTGAACTGCCTTTACCACCCTTTTACATTTGTAAAACAAGTCACAAGTTGATAGCTTGATGAATATTGATGTAAATTAAAGAGATGTAAACATTATTTCAAGTCAAGAGCCGATGGAAGTTGTTTCAAATGGTTGATTCCATTGAACTATGAAACGAAATAAAAAAAAGATAAAACCATATGTAGTTTTGTTACTTCTATAGAAGCCATTTACAGTCTTGAACATAATAAAATGGCAGAAAGGGTTGTATAATTTAATGTAAATAAAAGGAGATGTGGGATATATGTCAATAAGACAGCAACTAAAATGACGCATATGTCCAAAAGACAATTAGATAGCAACTAAAACGACGCATATGTCCAAAAGACAATAAGACAGCAACTAAAACGACACATATGTCCAAAAGACAATAAGACAGCAACTAAAACGACACATATGTCCAAAAGACAATAAGACAGCAACTAAATGACGATATGTCCAAAAGACAATAAGACAGCAACTAAAATGACGATATGTCCATAAGACAATAAGACAGCAACTAAAACGACACATATATCCAAAAGACAATAAGACAGCAACTAAAATGACACATATGTCCAAAAGACAATAAGACAGCAACTAAAATGACGATATGTCCAAAAGACAATAAGACAGCAACTAAACGACGATATGTCCAAAAGACAATAAGACAGCAACTAAAATGACGATATGTCCAAAAGATGATAAGACAGCAACTAAAACAAAACATATTTCCAAAAGACATCTAGAGGGCAAAGTACAGTCTTCAACAATAAACATGTCAAAACAATATATCAAGCTCTAAATCATCCCCAGTCTATAACAATTGTGAGTTAATTTAACAAGAATAATCAAAGATCTGCTATTAAAACTGAATTCTCCAAATAACAAAAATCATAAAGATATGACATATCGCAACGACTGATGAGAATTATATTATAACCACACATATTCAAATCTACGAGGAGTAGAACTTTAACTAAAGATATGCTATGCACCTCATTATCAGTCCATGTTTTTCTTCAGTAAAGAGTTCAGAAAAGATATATATTTTTTTAAAAATCTATTGAAATTTCCACATGTTTTGAACCACTTAAATGTAATGGAGTATGGATATAGATATGGTATATCAAATTAGTCTTTCACATCTGTTGTTTATAAATCATTACATGATCCCCCATATGATGAAATTTGACTGAAGGAGATATGAAATAAACCTTAATGAGACAGTAACCTAACAACAAAAGCTATTCAAAAAGTACTACAGATTACATCGTATATAATTAGAATAACAAGAATTTACCTAAAATATTGGACAGAACAGGCCACACCAACCACAACTGATGGCCTCGTCCAAGAAATTATACGTACATGGTCCAGATAGCCTGACTTGGTGCAGGCATGTATATATACTATTATATACCCTTCAACAATGAGCAAGATGTCCATTTTGTAAAGCGAGATTTTATTTGACATGCTGAAACTAATTTAAATCCTTGGTAAATTGCTAAGACTCATGACTTGAATTTGACAATACGAAGTTCTGGAGATTGAAATTTAACAGAAAGAACTGAACTGACAAGATTCTTGGCCATTCATGTAAATGTGGCTTTGTTGAATCAGTTTGTGAATAATTGACTGGCACCTTTGTACCTTGAAATATGGCAGAACAAACTGCAAAAAGTCAACAATAAAATTAAATATAGGGGATATATTATAATGCACCATAGTGTTTTAATGTGAATTACAACTTTATTAAGAGGATAAAATTAATTGTTTAAAGCTCCAGCTATATATGTATGGCTTCCATAACCTATAAAATTATTTAGAGAAAATTGATGTCTAGAAATTGGAGGGAAATGAATTTTAGATACCAGTAACATGTTCAACACTAGCTAATATTGTATACACATAAAATTTAGTAAAACTTGGATGTACAAAAAAAAAGAAACATTTATTCAAATTGTTCGAATTGAAATGAGTTGTGCGAAAACCCAAAATTGCACTTATTTTATCCTCCATTAATATCGTTTGTTGAAGATTCACAATAATTAATCCATACATTAAATTTTGAATTTATCATGTTTATATTGATTGAATTCATAAGAATTTGTTCAGTACAGAATGTTCATACTTTTTTATTATAACCGAGTAAAATATAAGTCTTTAACTGTTTCGGTAATGCATCTAGCACAAGTGCAAGTTTTTCTCCTGTAAAGTGTTGAAGTATGACAGCCCTGACTTGGAATTTCAAATTGAGCATAACAGGCAGTTTAACAGAAGTTACTGTCTGCTGAATCAAACCACTATTCTGTTGAGATTTTGACAGCCTATACACATTCACCATAGTACTGCAGTTTGACATTGCTGTAGAAAATATATTTGTTCCCGGTACATTTGTTTTGCTGCATTTTAGATTTACGTTAATTTTATATGAAAATGTTGCCTCTAAGGTCTCTGCTTTGAAACCAAATACTGCAACAAATGTGTTAACTGTAGGAAAACAAGTTAGAAATATTAAATCACAAGTTCTATCAAACAAAAGAGATGTTTGGCAAAGGGACATAACTGTATTTTCTTCAGAGCAGCTGTCGGCACTATAATCACCATCAATATTACCAATGCTAAATGTATTTATACAATGATCTTTGACAGCTTTTACTTCTTGTGTTGTCATGTCATATATTCTTAGATGACATTTCGTTGAAATGTTATTAAATTCTACCATTAAAAGTTGACTTGGATATTGTGGAAGGAATCTGACACAGGTATATTTCTTGTCATGCAGCTTTGACTTAACAATATTACATATACCACTATTTACTGTCAAAAGAATGTTTGCATATCTATTCAATTTTAGTACATTTTGTGGAAGTCTTAGTAAAATAAGCTTCTTGTCTGTGCTGATGTGACATTCTATTGGTGCCACAGTCATAATATCACGACTGAAATAACATACCGAATCCTTGAATACATTTACCGATTTTTCTTCTACATCCACACAGAAAAATTGTATGTGTGAAACTGTGGTACAAATAAATTGAAAAACATGAAAACTTCCTTTACACCCAATACAAATTGGCTGACCAATAATTCTCTTGCTAGTTATCTCCCTTGGCAATACAACTGCATTCCTGGTAATTCTACTTGTTCCGTCTGATTGAGGTATGAATTCTGTTATGATCAGGTCTTGACTTCTTTTATCAATTGCAGTATTCACAAGTTTATTTTCTACACAATAAGGTAGAACATACTGAAACACATAAGTAGGCAGTTTTCCTGAAGCATCCATCTCCATACTTGAGGCAGGTACAATAGAAGCAGCTACCAAGAATCTGAAATATATATGTTATGACTGAATACATATCATGAAACTCTCTGTCATAGACAAACATATCAATTACCATATCTTTTTTACTGAAAATTGCATATATATCTTAAAGAACAGTTGTAACACTTGAAGTGCAGGTCAAATAGTAGCCTGTGGTTGCTCTGGCGTCTGATGACCCTTTTTAGTACTTGTTGGGGCAGTCGGTGTCAGCTCCATATTATAAAGGGGCCCTGGCCCCCAATAAATCCACCTCTGATTAACAAGGAAATTATTTGTTTAACTGTATAGTTTTCCACACCACATCAGAAGCTGTTTAGGGAGCTACCATTTGATTTTTATGGGGGTGGGGGCTAGGATGAAAAATTTTGTCCTGCTTTTTTTTTTAGTTGTAATCTCTGTCCTGCCTTTTTATTTTTTACTCTATTCGGTCATGCCTTTTTTTACTAGTTTATCCTGAATTTTTTTACACAAATTGTCATCCTGCCTTTTTTTTTTTTTACCAAGTTGCTCATCCTGCCTTTTTTTTTACTCAAAACTCCTGTCCTGCCTATTTTTTTCAAATTTCATCCTAGCCCCCCCATAAAAATCAAATGGTAGCTCCCTTAATATACAATGCAAAGTAACATGTAAAATACATTCATATATATTTATGTAATTTACCAAAGGCAGATGCATGTTAGATCTGGAATGTTCATTCCCATTATAAAGGAACTTTATAGGTGCAATATCCAGTGTACAGATTGACTCTGATAAACGTCAACATCCAAGTTCATTTATCATATAAACTAAATGGACCTCCAATTTCATAATTTGTGAAAAGATGTATCTAGAAGAGTACATGATGGTCATTCTGACCTACATTTTAGGGACTGTTCAATATTTATCAGATGGATAGACCGGTGCAAAATGGGGCGAGGCAATAACTTTTTTTTATGTAAATATTTGGATGGGCGTGATCTTTTTTTAATATCTATAGTGAATGGGCCAGAACTTATTTTATAGAAAAAAATTTTGCTATAAATCATATAACATGAAAACACATTCTAAAACTTTGATCAACCAACAATTTTCACATGAATGGAGTTATCTCCCATGTATTAAAGCTTGAAAAATTATACTTGTTATAATATAATCAGTATATAGCTTCTGATCAATGCTTAAAAATAAAAAATAACCATAGAAAAAGATTTGCATACTGACTTATATTTACCGGTACTAATTTCAAAATGACAGTATTAAACCTCAAGAGCACATGTATTGAAATAAACAGCTGCGCCATGAGCGCATGATACGCCCATTGTCTTGTGTGTGAATTTTTATGCAATAAGCATAAATAGTTTCTGACATACGGCGTGACATGCGAAAACCCCCTTCTTTTTTTTACAAAAAATTCAATATCTCTAAAATAAAATTTTGAATCAAAACCAAAAAGTATATAGATCTTTAGATTAATATAACTAAGAAGTGTGTAAAATTTTAAGCAATAATCATATATCGTTTTTGAGATACAGTGCGACATGTGAAAACCCCCCTTTTAAAAAAAAAAAATCAATATCTCAAAAATAAAATTTTGAATCAAAACCAAAAAGTATACAGATCTTTAGATTAATATAACTAAGAAGTGTGTAAAATTTTAAGCAATAATCATAAATCGTTTTTGAGATACGGCGCAACATTTGAAAAACCCCTCCCCCTTTTTTTACAAAATACTCAATAACTCAAAAATAAAATTTTGAATCATCACCAAAAAGTATACAGATCTTAAGGTTAATATAACTAAGAAGTGTGTAAAGTTTTAAGCAATAATCATAAACTGTTTTTGAGATACGGCGCGACATGTGAAAAAAAAACACACACCTGTTTTAGTTACTAAATCCCGTAACTCAAAAAGTTTTAATCTTATTTTCACAAAAAAGTACACACAGATCGTTTGACCATCATAAGAAACAACTATGTTAAGTTTCATGAAATTTGGATAAGTCATTCTCAAGTTACGGTGCAACATGTTTACGCCGGACAGAAAGACGGACAGACGGACGGACACCGGACATTTGTATACCATAATACGTCCCGTCAAAAATTGACGGGCGTATAAAAAAGGTAATTCTTTGTTCTACTTTAAATAATACCAGAGGCTGTCCTCGGTTACATGTTTCAATGATAGATAATTTTATCCTATGGCTGATATTCTATATTAATATCTTAAAGACAGATATAGGATCAATATATATAGCAATATTTTGTTCCAAAAATATTTCAAATACCAGTGATCACCAGTCTTACAAAGTGTACAAGTATTTCTATTGTATTTCAAGAACCAAGCAGGATATAATTAAGATATATGTATTATAGAAAAATCCGAAAGGTTTAATTAAATGATTTTTTGTGGTGCAATTAAAGATATGCAGATAATGTATGCCTCCCATATTTTGAATGGACTTGAGTAAAAATGTTAAAATGAATCTGAATTCAATACAAAACTGTTAGAAAGGGAGATAATTTGTTGATTAGCAATATTATTTACTGTCATTTTAAGAAAAGATCATTGATGAGTTTACACGCCAATAAATAAATATCAATTCTATTCTTGTCAATTGTTATCCAAGCAATTTCAAAACTATAAAAATCAGTGTTTTTAACAATAATCACTATTTATAAAAGATTATGATATTCTTAAGAGTTTCGGTTATTTCTTGATAAATAATAAGGAAATTTTATATGTATTTCAAAGGATTTTGGGCATTCTTATTATAAAGACAGTAATACCACAAGGAAAATGAGCAAAGGGATATAACTCCTGCTTTTAATGTTTTCCAAATATACATGCCTATATACAATGTATGATATATTACAGACATTGCTACTTTTAAATGAGAATTATGCTTTTAACAATAAAACTACCACTTATGCAATTATTTAATAGAACAAAGACTTAAAAGAGATACATTAAACTGTTTCAAATTTAAAATGACCTCAAATTTCAGAATAAATATAAACTTAGTACATTTAATAGTATGGTTAATATTTCTTCATATGTTTATGACTTGATGAATATTGTGAGCACTTCTTAAACTTCTATTAAAGGATGGCTGATAGAGTATACTTTTACTTATGTATTGAGATGTAATTGTGATGTTTATAGGTATATTGTATCAGGCTGCACTTCAGATAAAATTATATCTATATCATGAACGGAAAGCTTAATACTAAAATATATGATAAAAGAGATGATTTTTCATTTCCTATCGTTAATTATCCATTTTTAGATGGTGATGTTCCCTTGTCACCATCTTACGGTGTTTATATATCTCAACTTGTACGATTCGCTCGTGTATGTAACAATGTTTTAGATTTTAACGAGAGAAATTTATGTATTACTGAAAAATTATTACACCAGGGTTTTCGATATCACAAACTAGTCAAAACATTTACTAAATTTTATCATCGGTATAAGGACATCATTCGTAAATATAGCTCAACATGCAGACTTCTTATACGTTCAGGTATTTCACATTTTTTTTTCCAATTTTTTATTGAAATATTCTTTATAAAGCACAAAAATGTCAGTATTCACCTCAGAAGCTAACAAAACCTTTAAATAGACTTATTAAGAAGGGATATAGTTACGATACTGTTGTCAGGTCATTAAAGATTGCGCATTTTGGCGTTAATATTGATTCACTTATATATATAGGGTCTTTGCATCAGAACTAAACACATTTATTTAAAAACCAGTTGTTGGCATGACACGGGTTATGTTCTTCTCATATATGTTATGATGGTATGATTCTAAACGGGAAGGATTGTGCCTGATAGTCATATGATGAAGACATAATCTTTCAATCAGTTTAATTGAAGTCTGGAGCTGGCATGTCAGTTAACTGCTAGTAGTCTGTTGTTATTTCTGTATTATTGTCATTTTGTTTATTTTCTTTGGTTACATCTTCTGACATCAGACTCGGACTTCTCTTGAACTGAATTTTAATGTGCGTATTGTTATGCGTTTACTTTTCTACATTGGCTAGAGGTATAGGGGAGGATGAGATCTCATAAACATGTTTAACCCGCGCATTTTTGCGCCTGTCCCAAGTCAGGAGCCTCTAGCCTTTGTTAGTCTTGTATTATTTTTAATTTTAGTTTCTTGTGTACAATTTGGAGTTTAGTATGGCGTTCATTATCACTGAACTAGTATATTTGTTTAGGGGCCAGCTGAAGGACGCCTCCAGGTGCGGGAATTTCTCGCTGCATTGAAGACCTGTTGGTGACCTTCTGCTGTTGTCTGTTCTATGGTCGGGTTGTTGTCTCTTTGACACATTCCCCATTTCCATTCTCAATTTTATGTATATTCATACTTGATTAAAAGCTACAATAAATTTATGATTCTGATATATATATACGGAATAAACAAGCACATTTTGTATTTTGTATTATTGCATAGCAATATAATATTTCCCACAGAAAGTAACCAAAAGTTAGCGTGCAATAAATTCTAATATTGCACTAGTGCAATAAATCTTCAAAAATAAAAAGTCATGACGTCATCAACGACAAAATCTTAGTTTAAACCAATTTTACTTTAAAATATTATATTGCTATACAATAAAGGGTTGTGCATGAATATTGGGAATATTGTCCTCGTAGAACATATATTGCACTTGCAAGCTCGTGCAATATAAAATTCTACTCGGACAATATTCCCAATATTCATGCAATAACCCTATATTACACCAAATTCTATTCTTTGATTTCCAGACATAAACATGCAAACATTAAAATAGAAAAAGAACCTAAATCCTTAATGATTGTCTTCAAGTTTTAGAGGGGCAAGCATTTTTTTTATAGAATTTTTGAGATGGGCAAACACTTTTTTGCAGAATTTAAAAGGATGGGCATCAACTTCTTTAATGAAACAATATTAAGAATGCACCGGCCCATCACTCTGTTAAATATTGAACGTCCCTTATGCTTCGTTAACATGATACAAATTTTATTTTATCAGAAAAAAGTTTTAAGATCTTTAAAATCTGGGTTCAACAACTTGACACAACACAATAGACACACTTGATATATAATCATACGTACACTTGAGGAACCGAGCTACCCATTACTATCATTCAAAACATCAATTCACAAGCCAACAACAGAAGATATTAAAGCAATCAACAATCAATCAATCAATCACAAAACAACAGTGAATAGGACATTTTTGCCTGTCCACACTTATTTACATGCGGATTGAAAATTTAAAACAAAACATGAAGCAATAACACATGTCTCAATATATATGCAGTAAAATACATTTACTTATAAATATAACGCATACGATTACAGTGTTGTCCTTGAAGTCGAGAAATACACACGTTACGGAAGTTGTACTTGGAGCTCCTCGGTTGTTTTCCATTCACTGTTCAAGAAAACATAAACAAGACTATGGCAGGTAAACACGTGTTTAGTAAACTACAGCATAACAGCAATCTATCTCCTAAACATTTTATTAAAATATATATGCTATTCTAAAATATACGTCCCTGAGTATGTATGAAATGTACATATAAGAATAAGGAGATGTTGTATGATTGCCAATGCCAATGAGACAACTATCCACCAAAGTTCAATAATTTGAAGTGGATGTAAGAAATTATAGGCAACCGTACAGCCTTCAACAATGATAAAAACCATACCATATAGCCATATAGTTATAAATAATAAATAAGCTTTATTTAGAGTCGGCAAGGTATACAAACAGAGACAACATAAGCTCTAATGAGCTTTTAACCGACATACAAAACATTTATAACAATACAACATATAACAATACAACACATAATACACATGCAATAAATTACACAGCACAAAATGAAGCACTAAAAAGCATGAAGGTAATAAGCAGAATATAAGCATAAGCTAGGTATAAAAGCTAAAAGTACATAAGTGTAAACTAGGCATAAAAGCTGGTAAAATGCATAGCATAAAATGTTTTAAAGAAAAAAAGGGGGTATGATCTAAATGGTAAATTTTAGCATAATATATTCACTAAAATCTGCACAGACTGTGCACTTACAGTCATTTCCATTCCATGACTTTAAAATATTTTTGAACTGACTAAAATTAGCAATTTTCTAAAATCATCAGGTAGATCATTCCATAAAACAGCAGCTGTGTATTTAAAGAGTTCTTACCATAGGTTGATGTTCGGACCCTAGGTATATCTACAATATTAGAATATCTAAAATTATATTTACAATCTTTCAATACAACTAAATCATGTAAACATGGTGGTGACAATTTATATAAAATTTTAAAACATTCAATAGCCATGTTACGATACGTCTTATTTTCAGTGATGGAACCTTTGCTCGTAAAGTAGTTCATCATATGAACTAGCATAGTCTTCATATATGAATCGTAAAGCCCTTTCCTGAATTTTTCTAATTTAGTGGTGTTATTTTTGTTGCAAAAATGCCATGCCAAAAGACAAAAATTAAAATTAGATAAAATAAATGTGTGAAAAATGGTCAATTTATTTAATTTAGTAAGGTAGCAGCCAATGCGCTTTAAAACATTCAGTTGTTGAGATGTTTTACGACAAATATTTTAATGTGGTGATTAAAATTAAGTTGATAGTCAATATCAATACCTAAAAGTTTGACAATCTCATCACAGCATATTTTTGCTGACTGTATATTAAAACAGGCTTTTTGCATATGTTTTATTTCCAACTGCAATGGCTTGGAATTTATCAGGATTTGCCTGCATACAATTAAATCTAAACCAGTCAATTAAAACAGCACTTTCTCTTTCAAGTGTACACAATAAATTTTCAAAGTTGTTGTCAGCATATGACAGTGTATTATCATCAGCATAATTATACAGGGTACCATGTTCAATAAAATAGAATATGTCATTTATAAAATATTAAATAATAGGGGTCCCAGGATTGAGCCTTGGGGTACCCTTTCTGGATGTCAGCCCAACTGCTGAGTACTCCTGAAGTTTGATTTGTTGCCTACGATCTGTAAGATAATTTTGAAGTAATTTCACTGATTTAGAAGAAAGACCGTAGGCATATAATTTACTTAAAAAGTTGTTGACTTGTCAGAAAATTGTCTAAAAATATCATAAGGACATAAAGAGATATATGGGTCTCACACACAAGTCATTGACCCAGGGTCTGTTTACCCTGATTTTTAATATTTTGCATCTTTATTTTAAATGGTAATTGGTTTTATATATTCATAAATTTGTGGTTCATGTAAAGAAAAGGTAATTTAATTATTGGGGTAAAGTTAAAACATTTTTAAATCACGATCTGTTTGATTTTTTTATAAATCTTTATATTTATATATTGTTTAATCTCCATGATTGTTTAAAAACTATAGCTTTCCTGGTTTAATTTGAAATTAAAAACTTTATAAAATAAACTAGAACATGAAGAAAGCTTAAGATTAGTTCAAATGTAGGATTTGTTAATAAAAAAAGTTAATTTTTTTTAACAGTTTGTCAATGTTACATTGACTTGTTTGGATTACTTCACAAAGAATTATGCAAAGTATTCTTTACACTTAATATAGTTGCCCTATTGCATGTTTGAATGTAGGACAGAAAGTCACAGGACAAAAAGTCACAGACAAAAAGTCACAGGACAAAAAGTCACAATTCAGTTTTGAGATTATTTTTCTTTTAACAAGAAAACACTAATTTTAAAAATATTTTTTTGTTTTTTTCTTGAAATATCATATATAAAGCAACTTTGTTATTGCAATTTATTCAATAAATATCAATAGTGATCAAAAAATTGTTTTGAAAAAAAAAAAAAAAAAAGTGGCTTGGTACTTAAATGGCTTCATGGTGCCAAGAAATATATCTTTTGAATGATTAAAATTTAATAAATTTTCATTTATCAAGGCTTATGAACAATTTCCTAAACTTAAAAATTAATATATTTAATAAAAGAAAATATTTCAAGATCTTTCTCTTATTTTTCATACAATTGTCAACAAATTATTTGTAACTTTATGTCCTGTGACTTTCTGTCCGTTTACCGCATGTTTTACCTATAGTGTCTGAGAAACAGACATAACCATAAAACCATAATGTTCTATCACCAATAGACCATGGAAAGAAGGCCATGGTCAGATGGTACACCTAAAACAATCTACAACACCAGACAGAAGTATCCTTGTAAAAATGTAATGATACTAATACTTGAATTTTCTTTAATTACCATCAAACCAAGGTTAGCATATTAGACCAAAGAGCAGACAACAGCCGAAGGCCACCAATGGGTCTTCAATGCAGCGAGAAAATCCCGCACCCGGAGGTGGTCCTCAGCTGGCCCCTAACTAAAATTGTGTGCTAGTTCAGTGAAAATGGACGTCACACTAAACTCCAAAACATATAATGAACTAAAATTAAAAAACATATTAGACTAACAAAGGCCAGAGGCTCCTGACTTGGGACAGGCGCTAAAATGCGGTGGGGTTAAACATGTTTTGTGAGATCTCAACCCTCCCCCTATGCCTCTAGCCAATGTAGAATAAAGAAACACATAGCAATACGCACAATAAAACTCAGTTTAAAAGAAGTCTGAGTCCGATGTCAGAATAGGTAACAAAAGAAACTAAGCAAAATGACAATGATACATAAATGAACAAAAAAGATTTGATTTCAACAGGTAAACAGAATTACAGGTGACTAGATTATCAGGGCATTACCTATTATATGGCAAACAGGTGTCAAAAGTTTAATTAATATTACAACTGTCCCCTAATAAATGTTGATATAACAGGAAAAAAGTCATAAAAGTTATTTTTGAAGACTCTTTAATACAATGATTTTATTCCTGACTATTCAACAGCATGATAAATATCTTCTAAACTAAATACAGAAAATGGAAAGTTTGAAGGATCTTTACTCATTTGGCTGCTGTTATTATCTATTTCTTTAATATTTTATTTTAATAATCACTGTCCATGTGTTCATGAAGAATTTCAATTTATATAAGAAAAGATAACACTTAATAAGTCTAATATTGACTTGAAAACTTTCATATTTTCATAACTAACATTTTTTGAATGTAGGGCAAAATATCACAGGACAAAAGTCACAATTCAATTTTGAGAGAACTGTTTCTTTGATTAAGAAAAGACTTATTTTTTAAGACATTTTTTTTGGTTACATTTGATGAAATTACTGTTAAGAAAACAAGCTGTCATAGTCTTTTTAGTGACTGGCTTCATGGTGCCAAGAAATATCTTTTGTATGATTAATATTTAATAAATCTTCATTTAACCATGTTTATGAATAATCTCATAAACGTTAAAATGAATTTATTTCAAGGATTTTCCCTTACATATTCAGACACTTGTTTAAGGAGGTTCACTACTCAGTTTCAAAATAACAAGCTTTTCATAACACTAGTATATATTGATAGGGTATTATTAAAGGAAACAGAAGAGCAAAAAAAATATATAGGTCAATGTGCTTGTTTTCGAGATATTAGCCATTGAAATTTTGGCGGGAAAATGTTCTCTCTTGATTTTTCATAGCTTTATCATTGACAAGTTTAAGTGCTCAAAAACTGTTAAAAAATAACAAGGATTTTATAAGACTTTTACAGATGGCTTATCATTATACATGCAAAAGATTTATAAAAAGAAAAATGGGGGTCAATGGTCAAATTTTTGTAAGGCATTCAAATGGATAAAACTAGAGGATTCCGAAAATCTGACAAAAATCCCAAAACATGACAAGCGAGCTTCCTTAATTGTGACTTTTTGTCCTTGTACAATGTAGTAAATAAGTGACTTTCTGTCTTGTGACTACATTGTATATCATATAGATATAGGAAGATGTGGTGTGAGTGCCAATGAGACAACTCTCCATCCAAATAACAATTTATAAAAGTAAACCATTATAGGTCAATGTACGGCCTTCAACACGGAGCCTTGGCTCACACCGAACAACAAGCTATAAAGGGCCCCAAAAGTACTAGTGTAAAACCATTCAAACGGTAAAACCAACGGTCTAGTCTATATAAAAACGAAAACGAGAAACACGATAAATTACATAAACAAACGACAACTACTGTACATCAGATTCCTGACTTAGGACAGGTGCAAACATTTGCAGCGGATTAAACGTTTTAATGGTACCAAACCTTCTCCCTTTTTCTGAAACAATAGTATAACATCACAACATAGAAAACACACGATAAAACATCAATTGGAAGGCTTAACTCAATCAAAACGTAAATTAACACACTATGAACGAATAAATTGATCTGTGATACCTGAAAGTAAATACATAGTTAATAAAATATTAGGGACAAACATTCAAGGCCAAAAGCAAACAAACAAGTCCAAATAAAGCCATTTAACCCTTAGAAAATAATCACTTTTGAAAAACTGGTTTTATAATATATACAGGTAAATGAAAAATAACTTTGTCGTTTTAGGTATACTTTTCTGTCTATATAAAATCTTCCAATAATTAGGAATACCAAGAAAGGTCTGTCATATAAATACCTAATTTAACACTAGATACATAAGGGTAAATATCAACAATAAAACTTTCCTGTACAGATTAAAGGAGAATAATCTTGATGTTAATACAAATGTAGTACGAAGAAGTGAAAATTAGTAGATATTCCAAATAATCAAAGCTGGTTTACAGACAAGATCCATATTAATATAAAATAACAAAAAAGTAATAAAAATAGTATCAACAGGTCGAATTAAAAAGAAAGTACGATTTGAGAGTACTGCAGTTACTGACAGCTAGTTAAAAGCCAAAAACAATTAATGATAAAAAATCATGCATCAGAGACTAAAATCAACTAAAACACATCCCAGGGATTTAGTATTTTAACGTCATGAACAGTCAGAGAAGACATGACTTGTGCAATGCCAAAAATAAATGTATCGACAGGTAGTAGGATAGTGAGGAGCTACATGTATATATCTGTCCCTTTACCTTGTAATTGACCAGGAAGGGACAGTCTTTAATAGTAATATTCTATCAAAATTTCAATTGACCAGTATTTGCCAGTATTTCCCAGTATTTACCGGTATTTACCACTGACCTGGTCAATACTAGTATTGACCGCTTTTTTGCCAACCTTGCATCAAACTTATCATTGTTATTACATATATTTTTCTACTATGAAAAAATCATATGAATTGTTTTTATATCAGTCTATTTGATGATTATACTGGATTTCAAGGGAATAGAAATATATTCGACAGTTAAACCCTTGCCAAAGTTGGGCATACATATTTGGCTGTGCATCATGTAGAAGTATGCAGCCACATCCGGTCAGAATAAAAGTGTTAAATCCAATGTCTCGTTAAGAAAGAGCGCCATGCTATTTGCATTTTAAGAACCCTTTCAATAACTGTTGGCCTGTTGCAAAGCAAAATTCTGTCCCTATTCAATACATGTATATCCTCATTTCCCAGTGGCAAATTTTTCACAAGTTCATCCAAGGCAGCCTCTATTGCAGGAACCGACTATTGTATTTATTCATGTTATTGTTAATTTGTTCTCATCCTGAAAATGCATGAAATATTTGGCACTGAAGGGGGTTTCACAAAATACTTACGACTAAGATTGATGGTAAGTGTACTGAATTGTTCATGACTTACGATCAAACTTAGTCGCAAGTATTTTTGTGAAACAAACTCCTAGACTTTAAGAAAACATCAACCAATCAATCATTATGTACCAAATTAAAAGTACATGTAACCTAATTAAAACATCTGTGTTATTTTGTATATTAGTCCTTTTATAACATTATTAAATTGCATTTTATACCAAACCAATATAAACCTACATGTCCTAATTAATAGATATAAGAAGATGTGGTATGAGTGCCAATGAGACAACTCTCCATCCAAGTCAAAATTTATAAATGTAAACCACTATAGGTCAAAGTACGGTCTTCAACACGGAGCCTAGGCTCACACCGAACAGTAAGCTATAAAGGGCCCCAAAAATTACTAGTGTAAAACCATTCAAACGGGAAAACCAACGGTCTAATCTATATAAAACGAGAAACACTTATGAACCACATCAACAAACGACAACTACTGAACATCAGATTCCTGACTTAGGACAGGTGCAAACAAATGCAGCGGGTTTAAACGTTTTAATGGTACCAAACCTTCACCCTTTTTCTGAAACAGTAGTGTAACATCACAACATAGAAAAACCTTCTGAAATATTTTTTACATCAGTCTATCTAAAAAAAATAAATTGAATCTTATACCTCATCATAACATGATCATGATGATATTACAACACAATAAACAAAACAAAATGATTAAATGGGTGAACAAGGAAGTGGGCAGATGTTATTGTGAGCGAACAGACCAAGATTCCTGGTTTAAGGTGTAGCTAACTAATCAATAAGTTAAATGGACACCTTATAATTAAAAGTCTTAAAACATTGTAAAAAGCAATGCCAAATTTTTCAAAGAGAAATAGTCAATATATAAACTTCTCAACAAGCAAGATAGAAATGTATCTATACAACCCCTTTTCCCCTTCATCATGTTCATTGCATATTAAATGTATATACATGTACACATTAAAACTAGACTTACAAAATTAATATTATCTTTCATCAATACTTTAAACATGTTTAAGAATTTGATAATTCTTTGCAAATTTTGACTTTACAATTTTATAGGAAATCCAAGATCTTTTTGTTTAAAAATGTGTGCGGTGACCCAGCAAACCAACCAAGATGGCTGCCATGGCTAAAAATAGAACATAGGGTAAAATGTAGATTTTGGCTTGTAACTCTGAAACCAAAGCATTTAAAGCAAATCTTACAGAGATTAACTTGTTTATCAAGTAAATATCTATCTGCCCTCAAATTTTCAGATGAATTGGACAACTGGTTGTTGGGTTGCTGCCCTGAATTGGTAATTTTAAGGAAATTTTGCCGTTTTGGTTATTATCTTGAAAATTATTACAGATAGAGATAAACTGTAAACAGCAATAATGTTCAGCAAAGTAAGATCTTCAAATAAGTCAACATGATCAAAATGGTCAGTTGACCCCTTAAGGAGTTATTGCCCTTTATAGTCAATTTTAACAATTTTCATTAATTTGGTAAATTTTGGTAAGTTTTACAAAATGTTTTCCTTTTGTAATCTTCTTTTCTGAAACTGCAGTAGAAAATCAATATAGAAAACAATCTACTAATGTACTGGCAATAAAATAATTGATAATTCTATAACATGAAAAAAACCACATTAATACCTGATGATGGTGTTTCTTTCTTTACATTGAAAATGATGTCACAACTATAATCACGAACAATAGGTCGAATGTCAGATATGTTTCAGTACTTTGGCTTCATTTTCTACAGATTCCGAGTGCAAATGATGCTTGAATTCCTACACTAATTTATACAGACTTCATCCCTTTCACAGGTAATGCCTGCCTCATATTATATTTAAAACTTTAATAGAATATCAGAAATTTTGAGAGAAAATTAATCAACCATGCAAGATCTAAAACTTAATTAATATTGTTCAAATTATCAATTAACTATTAAAAAGAAAATTCTCATTAAAAAATATAGTTCTTAATTTTATATTTTATCAGAAATTTAGGAAAAAATTGAATTTAATTGTGTCCCTTGTTCTCATTTCCTGGGATAAATCCAATACAAATTAAAGTATTGGTATTGAATTAATATTGATATTCTTGTTTCTGGAAATTTCAAGAAAAGTAACTCAATTGATAATTCATGTCATGCTATGTTTTATTATTTTTTAATGAAAATTCAAACCTGCCATCTTTTCAAAAGCTTCATGGGGGTTTTCAGCACAAGAGAAAGTAATGCATACCTATACATGTCATTAGTGTACTAAATTAGAAGATCTATGGTTTAGAATGAGTATACATGTGTTCAAAATGTATTTTTACTCCTCTGAATGTTTTTTTAAAAGTATTTAGTCTAAATAATTGAGTATTATAAGGATCAGGTCAACATCTCTAATAGGGCATGTACCCTATAAAATGGGAAAGTTGGCAGGTCTGAAAATTATGTAGTGGTAATAATGTTTTCCACTATTTTATGGGCTCTTTGAAAATTTTGTGTCTACCAATTGATCATATTTACAAATTGAGTTTATAGTCTATAAATTATGATAACCTTTTTATAATTTCATGGAATTTAAAAAAAAGATTTATAATAAAATAGTATAGTTGTACTTTCACGTTAAGATGTATGCTTCACAGGTCCAGGGTTCACAATTAGTTATATTGTCCAAATGCAAACATACTCTCCGGTACTGTGAATTCATTGTTATTTGTGGGATAACAACTTTCACGACTTTAGTTTACCATGTTTACTACACATTAAAATGTTCAACAAAATACAATAAAAAATTGAGAATGGAAATGGGGAATGTCTCAAAGAGACAACAACCCGACCAAAGAGTAGAAAACAGCCCAAGGCCACCAATGGGTCTTCATCACAGTGAGAAAATCCTGCATCTGGAGGCGGGCTTCAGCTGGCCCCTAAACAAAAATGTGTACTAGTTCAGTGAAACGGACGTCACACTAAACTCCGAAACATATAAATGAACTAAAACTAAAAAAACATACAAGACCAACAAAGGCCAGAGGTCAAGTCAAATTTGCAATAGGCTTGTATGTTAACATTGGAAAATCCACAAAATCACATATCCATGAAAACATAATTTTTCTTTTATCTGGTAAAAATGATGCAGCAGAAAACATATGAATCCACATGATTACACCATGTACACAGTATAATATGATTTTTAGCTCACCGGGGCCCGAAGGGCCCTATGTGAGCTTATGCCATCACTTGGCGTCCGTCTTCATCCGTCCTCTGTCGTCGTCGTCTGTTGTCGTCGTCTGTCGTAGTAAACTATTTCAAAAATCTTCTCCTCTGAAACTACTGGGCCAAATACCTTCAAACTTAAAATAAATGTTCCTTAGGGTATCTAGTTTATAAATTATGTCCGAAGTTTTGATCCATCGACAAACATGGCCGCCATGGCTAAAAATAGAACATAGGGGTCAAATGCAGTTTTTGGCTTATATCTCAAAAACTAAAGCTTTTAGAGCAAATCTGACAAAGGGGGTAAATTGGTTAATTGGTCAAGAGCTATTAGATCTGAAATTTTCAGACGAATCGAACAACCCATTGTTGGGTTGCTGCCACCGAATTGGTAGTTTTAACAAATTTTGCAGTTTTTTGTTATTATTTTGAATATTATTATAGATATATATAAACTGTAAGCAGCAATAATGTTCAGCAAAGTAAGATCTACAAAAAAGTTAATATGACCATAATTGTCAATTGAACCCTTAAGGAGTTATTGCCCTTTAAAGACAATTTTACACAATTTGTTCATCAAGTTTGCTAACATTTAAAAATCTTCTCCTCTGAAATACAGGTGAGCGATTCAGGCTCTTGAGAGCCTCTTGTTTAACTACCGGGGTACTTGAAGATGAATTATCCTACATGTACTTGATCTTATTGTTCAGAACAAATTTCTATTGAAAGATTTTGAAGACTATGAAGGTCAGCTCATTGACTATGAAGAGGACAAAGAAATCTATGAAAATGACGATGATGATGATGTATGGGATGGAGATGGAGATGAAAATCCAGAAGAAAATCAATGTTTGTTTTGCGAACAGATATTTCCTTCTGTAAATGAAGTTTTTACACATTGTGAAAAAGAACACTTTTTCAACATCATAGACATTGGTAGAAAATGGAAGTTAGATTGTATTCAGTATATCAAATTGGTCAACTATATCAGGTCAAAGGTAAAGCTTGCTGTCATAAGCTCATTGATGAAAAAAGAAAACCAAATTAAAAAAAATCCACAAAAGGGGTCTTTCCCTAAAAATATAATCCTGTAAGTATTTTAATAAAAAGAGATCTGGGGTATGTGTCAATGAGAATGCAAAACAACCACAAAATAACCAAAAGATTTCTAGAGGGCAATGTACAACCTTCAACAATAAGCAGTTCGTCTGTCTGTCCCGCTTCAGGTTAAAGTTTTTGGTCAAGGTAGTTTTTGATGAAGTTGAAGTCCGATCAACTTGAAACTTAGTACACATGTTCCCTATGATATGATCTTTCTAATTTTAACGCCAAATTAGAGTTTTGACCCCAATTTCACAGTCCACTGAACATATAAAATGATAGTGCGAGTGGGGCATGCGTGTACTATGGACACTTTCTTGTTTTTTAAACTTTACACCTTTACACTAAATATACATTTTGTTTATGATATTCCATAGTTATTTTCATCTTTGCTTAAAAACAATTCCTTGGGCCAAAATGACAAATATGCATGTAATTTTATCATAAAGAGGTTGCTTAAAGGGTTTATTTGTCCATATTTGCTAAAGACATAACAAATAAACACCCTTTCAACTCATAGCCATGTTGCACAAAAGTATCTGTTTTTCACATTTTGTAAACGATTTAAATGGGAGGTAACTCCTACAATTTTAGAAATTGGAGGTAAATGTTGGGATGAATATAGAGGAAAATGTGGAAATATCAAATGCAAGTTATTGTATAATTATATGCCCGTCAATTTTTGACAGGACGTATTATGGTATACAAATGTCCGGTGTCTGTCTGTCTGTCTGTCCGGCGTAAACATGTCGCACCGTAACTTGAGAATGACTTATCCAAATTTCATGAAACTTAACATAATTGTTTCTTATGATGGTCAAACGATCTGTATACTTTTTGGTGAAAATAAGATTAAAACTTTTTGAGTTACGGGACTTAGTAACTAAAACAGTGTGTGTTTTTTTTTTCACATCGCGCTGTATCTCAAAAACAATTTATGATTAATGCTTAAAACTTTACACACTTCTTAGTTATATTAATCTTAAGATCTGTATACTTTTTGGTGATGATTCAAAATTTTTATTTTAGAGATATAGAGTATTTTGTTAAAAAAGGGGGAGGGTTTTTCACATGTCGCGCCATATCTTAAAAACGATTTATGATTATTGCTTAAAATTTAACATACTTCTTAGTTATATTTATCTTAAGATCTGTATACTTTTTGGTTTTGATTCAAAATTTTATTTTTGAGATATTGATTTTTTGTTTTTTAAAAGGGGGGTTTTCACATGTCGCACCGTATCTCAAAAACGATTTATGATTATTGCTTAAAATTTTACACACTTCTTAGTTATATTAATCTTAAGATCTGTATACTTTTTGGTTTTGATTCAAAATTTTATTTTAGAGATATTGAGTTTTTTGTAAAAAAAAAGGGGGTTTTCGCATGTCACGCCGTATGTCAGAAACTATTTATGCTTATTGCATAAAAATTCACACACAAGACGCCGGGCGTATCATGCGCTCATGGCGCAGCTGTCTATTTTTATCATTTAGCACAAAAACAACTTTTTCTCACCTTTTGAAAACAAGTTTACTTACTTACTGACTGCCCTTGTACGCCATTGGCGTGTAGGGCAGTAACGAAGTAAACAATCTAAATGGGAGATAACACCTGCAGTTTAAAAAATTGGAGGTAAATGTTGGGGTGAATATAAGGGATAATGTGGATTTCAATAGAGTTATTTTACAATTTTGATCATGTGACATTTTTCAATTGGACATGCTTCAATATTTATAGATTTTGAACTTATTTAAAGAGGCAAATTTCTTATAGAAACCAACATCTCTTGAAATTACACAAGTGGATGGAGAAAAACCACCATGGGACTCAGATGATTACCTCAAGCCTTACGACATGGAGGATGGACTTCTTCAATATGGTAATACATTTGTAAGAATAAATGTAGATGTGGGGGGAATAAACATCATTGAGACAGCTACCCAACAAGACATATAAACCAAAAAGTGTAACAGAAGTCAGCATGCACTCTTTAGTGATGGACAAATATCCACACCATATGAGGTTTCACTAGCATTCACTGTAAAACAGGGGGGTTGTTGGTGATTCAAGGTGGCAACACTCTGATTTAGGAGCTGTCATATATAACCTATAGAATATACAGAAATATATTTCAGAGTGGATCACCCACAATTATTAGCAGTAGCTGTAGAAAATTCCGAATAAGAGTAATTTTTAACTGAATCCCCTTTCAGCTCATAATCATGTTACACAAAAGTAACTGTCTTTCTCATTTTGAAGTTAACCATTATTGGTTTTATTTTTGAAGTTACAAAAAAACAAATCGAAAAGTTACAAAAAACAAATCGATATATATAAAAAGTTAAAAAATTACAAGTAAAATGCATCACTTAATGGTCTTTTAAAAATTAACATTAGAATCAGAAGGCACTATTGGGTTGTGGTGGATTTTGATAATCCGACTGAAGACATATGCATATAAAAATGTAGGACATTTTATGCATGGTTGGATGAATGAATACTGCCTTCCCATCTCATACATTTATTTCTAAAATAGGCATACGTGCACTGTTCTCAATTTGTTGACACACTGCCTTTTTGCAGATATTGAATATTTCATCAGTCAGAAAGTTGGGGATGACGTACAAAAGGAAACAATGAGTGTAGACTCAAAAAGCATTGAACAGGGACATAAACAACAAACACCTGTTGTCATGACACCATCTGAATATCATGGCCTCTGTTTGAAGTTGCAAGGAGCCAATGAGAGAGCAGAATCTGCAGAAACCGAATTGCAGAGAGCTTTACATGACCTTCAGAAAATGAGGTAACTTTTCTGTTTCTTATGAAAAACACAGATGAAATTGTTATAAATTATAAATACAAAGCCGTTATTACAAAAAAATTATTGACGGTTGAAGCTATTTTATGAATTCATAACATATACATTAGCTCAGACCACCAATCAGAAACACCTATCCATTCATCAATCAAACCCTTGTAGGTAAGACACCACACAAGAAGATGTGGTATGATTGCCAATGAGACAACTTTACATCAGAGACCAAATGATATATAAGTTAGCAACTATAGTTCACTGTTTGGCCTTCAACAATGAGCAGAATCCAAACACCATGTAGCAAGCTATAAATTGGCCCTGATAGGTCAAATGTAATACAATTCAAATGAGAAAAATTAGGGCCTCATTTATGTACAATTAATAAAACAATGAATGAAAAACAAATATGATAAACAGCAACAAATGACAACCACTGAATTACAGACTACTGACTTTGGACAGACACACACACAATGAGGCAGGGTTAAACATGTTTGAGGGTGCCCAAATATCCCCTAACCTGGGACAGTGGTGTAACAGCATAACATAGGAAGAAACTATAAGATCACGTTGAAGAGGGCTTGACTCATCAGATTGATACAAAGCTAAAAAACAATCAACAAAAACACTAAAGACACTAAAAATCCAAAACTACTTTCAATTACTGAAAGCTAGTTCAAAGCCAGCTAACAACAAAATTATATATATCTAAGACTTAAGATATCAATCAATATACACATCCAATGGATTCAGTGTTAAGATGTCACAAACAGTCAGAAAAAAACATGATCTTATGCAATTACAAAATATAGGTATCGATGGAATGTTGGACCTTTAATGTTCATAGCTGTATAGCAATAATAATTAGTTATTGTTTTAATTTATTGATAACAAAATCAATGTTTGTACAAATAAAAACAATATTCAATATTTATGTCGTGTTGAGTGTCTACGTAAAGATAACATTAATTGAATTTGTAACTGTAACAGAAATACTTCAAAATAGCTAATACTTGTCTGTCAACAGACTTCAGAGCTAAATGAATGTTATTGTCATAAAAAAGATAATGTAGTAATTAAATCATATTTTAAGACGTTAACATTACTACATTAATGTAATATGTGTTCCCTATTGGAATTGTGAAACAAGAAATAAAAAAAAAATAGTTAAAGGGAGACAACAATTGTTCCATCAGGTTCAGGTTGGGTAAATCAATATGGTGTGCTGCAAAAAAAAAATCAAGATTTATTAAGTGGTCGAGGACTTTAAAGTCGATGATTGAATGAAAAAAATACAACAGCAACATTGTATCACATTGAGTTCAGAATTCAGACCAGTTCAAAGGGGAAACTGAGTGATTGTTTTGATAACAATTTCACGATGCATTGCATCATTACTGACATGAGGATATTTTGTAATCACTCAATAACCAACACACAAACTAATCTTTTTACAGAAAGCAAAACTTTCAGGATTTTTTAACTTCATTTTAAACTATTGATAGCTGAAGCTATATTCATGTCCTTGTTGTTCAAGCTGTGGAAGCTCTATAATTCCTAATTCCTAATTTCAAAATTTATATTGCAAATTTTCAGTTCCTACGACTTTGTAATCCAAGCAACAGTTCTGATGTGCATAATTAGGTATAATGTCAGTATTGTTGAAAATATTAGCTTTATATCAACAGAGCTATGGTACAGAATTTGGTGATGTCACAGCCACATGAACCAAACAAATCAGAGAGTGCAGTACATACTTTGACAGAAGATGAAGATGAGGAGTATTTTGGATCGTATGCTCATTTCAGTATTCATGAAGATATGTTAAAGGTAATTTATAATATATGCTGAAAGTATATCATAGAATAGAGAATGGAAATGGGGAATGTGTTAAAGAGACAACAACCTGACCAAAGAGCAGAAAACAGCTCAAGACCATGTATATATCAGGAGAAAATCTTAATACTGCAAAATGTTTTGACCACAGCAACAAAATTTAATAACACACAATTTTTATTGTTTTAGTTCAGAGTCATAAACTGTGATTTCAGGTATTTTAAAGATTCAGCTATTCCACAAGCAGTGTCATTGTGTGTCCACAATTAAAGTATTCTTACAGTACCACTGTAGGTGATCCTAATTGTGTAGCACTGTAAATGAGGAAAATATAGGATTTTTACACATTCTTTGTCTTCTTTTGATGAAAAAGATTTCTGTTGATTTATATAATCCTATTATCAGGTGGGGTTGGTGTTGCTCAGTCTTTAGATTTTGATGTTGTGTTTTGTGTACTTTTGTTTGTCTTTTGATCTTTTTCTTTTTTTTGCCATGGCGTTGTCAGTTTATTTTTGACTTATGAGTTTGAATGTCCCTTTGGTATCTTTTGCCTCTAGATCTTGAATAAATAAAAATTCATGCATTCTGGGTAATATTTAAAAAAATGTTAATCAAAACATTAAGCTTGGTAAACAAGTCCTAAACAATGAATATTCAAACAAAGATGTAACATTATTTTAATTTTGTGTTCAAAGAATGAATTTACCCATGGCCAAAGTCCTTAAGATTCTGGAACAGTGAACTGATTAGGATAGGTAATTGACTTATTTCTTTTCACAAGTCAACATTGAACTATATTATACATTTTTTCTTTTTTAAAGCAATTAAAGAATTTTGATATCTAGAACACCAATAAATAGATTTTCACAATTTATATGCCTTTTAAAACAGCTTTTTAAAGCTAACAAAGAGAATACTATATTGATAGTTACCATAGACTTTGATAAAAAGTAATATTATTCTATCACATCATTGATTTTATGAAGAATGGAGATTGTCAGTGCTTTTAAAATTATTGTTTCATATTAATTGTCATAGCAATAATGAAATGACCAGTGTTGTGTTTTACTTTTTTTGCAGGATAAAGTTCGAACAGAAAGTTATCGTGATTTTATGTACCAGAACAAAGATCTGTTCAAAGATAAGGTTGTCCTGGATGTGGGTTGTGGAACTGGTATCCTGTCCATGTTTGCTGTGTCTGCTGGAGCTAAACATGTGATAGCTGTTGACCAATCAGATATTGTGTGCCAAGCCATGGATATTGTCAGGTAAGGTTTCCAACAGATAATGTGTAATGTTTGATGTGTTTACTAGACTATGTGAAATCAATTCTAGCCTTATTTGTTTGCTCATTATTGCCAACAATTTTTATTGAAGTAACATATAACCATAGAAACTCCTCAAATACAAATAAACATGATAAACCATAACATCTTCTTTAACAAATATTGTGGATTAATTTATTTTTAGGGTAGTGGTTTTTGCAAAATATGCATACATGTATTTTGTTTAACACTTGAATTTGTGGTTAACCTTTACCGTTAAAATCCACATAAAATAATTACTATCGCAAGAATAATAATGAACCCACAGTAGTTTAATTTTTTTATAAAGATTGATTAAATTTTCAAGCATAGTTATATGAATGAAAGGAGATGTGGGGTATTAATCAATAAGAGTTAACAACCCAACATCAAAATACACCAGAAAACCATTTAAAAAAGGCAAAAGATACCAAAGGGACATTCAAACTCATAAGTTGAAAATGAACTGACTACGCTAATGCAAAAAAGAAAAAGAAAGACAACTACATTATTCAAAACACAACATAGAAAACTAAAGACTGGGCTACACGAATCCCATCAAAAACTGGGGGTTATCTCAAGTGCTGCAGAAGGGTAAACAGATCCTGCTCCACATGTGGCACCTGTCATGTTGCTCATGTAAGTACAAACTGGGTGATATGTCTAATTTGGTAGGTCACAATTTAGGAAAAGGAGGTCAGGATTGTGGTGACGACAATTGGAACATATCCCTCTTCATCTGTGAAACAGATCTAATTCGTGGACAAAATCATGAATATGTAAATAAGGAATAGCTTCCTGACTTCAGACACGCACATTGACAAATGACAGAAAAAAATCAATTTTTCACCAAACTTGTACAAAGTAAAAAAGGCAAACATACATATAAAAGCTTTTAAAAATATTTCTTCAAATACCTGATAAATGAAATTTTTTTTAAAATGATAATAGAATAACCAAGGTCATTTTGTTTGTATTTTGGTTATTCGTGTCCTTGGGTTGCTGTCTCATTGACGTGAACCCAACACCTTCTTTTTCTTCTTATGTACAATTCATTAGTAAAAAAAATCTGTTCAACACAATCAGTTAGAAGATTTTGCCCTTTTTCAGAGAGAATAATCTTCAGGAAAAGATAACCATATTAAAAGGCAGAATTGAGGATGTTAAACTTCCTGTGGAAGAAGTAGACATTATAATATCAGAATGGATGGGATATTTCTTACTGTTTGAATCAATGTTAGATTCTGTTTTGTACGCAAGAGACAAATATCTGAAAACAGATGGATCAGGTAACTATACTCTTATAGAAATTTTAGTTATCAAGTTGAAACACATTTTTCTTATAATGAATAAAAAAGAAACAACAAACAATTTTATCTTACAAAAGTTGAAATGTTAGATTACAACATTTATATGTATAAAAAACAGACTAAGGACAAAAAATTAACTGTCCATCCCACCTATTAAATCTGAAAGAAAAATACAGCTCTTAAGGAGGTTCGCTACTCAGTTTCAAAATAACAAGGATTTCAAATGACTGTTATAAATAGGTGGAACCTAAATAGAGAAACTAAAACAGATGACAAAAATATGGGTCAATGTGCTTGTTTTTGAGATAAAGGCCACTGAAAATTTGGCGGAAACAATTTTCTCTAGACTTTTCATTCATTTAACATTGGCTACTATTTTATTTAAAAACAATGAAAAATAACAAGGATTTTATTAGATTTTCAAAATGGCTTTTAAAATATATGGAATGAAAATATGAAAAGAAAAAGGGGTTAATGGGCAAAAAATTAGAGGCACTTTGATGGATAAAACCAGAGGATTCGAAAATCTGACAAAATGTCAAAAACTGACTAGCAAACCTCCTTAAGAGAATCCATTTAGCCAAGTTGTACTCTACCTGTAGGTTGCACTTTGTAAATACAGCTGTTTCTCAAACCACGCCTCTTTTGGGGAGATATAGAATATTCATAGATAATTAATTTTGTTTATGTACTGGTTCCCAGTTATGATCTCTATGTTTCATCTCATAGAGACATAACTTGGGAATGTTACCAGTAAATATACATATGCATATTGTTTATATTGAAATCTGTGGTAATCCTACAGTCAAGGTAGGGGTAGTTAAGAAATTTAGTGTTAGTTTAAACTCTTAGAAGTTCGGGGCATATAAACGTTGAAAATATGCCCCGATCTTCTCTATATTTTGACCTTTGAAAAAAATAGTAGTGCATATGAACTTTCCATTCTAGGATATAATTTTTTACAAAACTTCATAGTAAAAGTGGTACAGTTTTAGCCGTAAAAGGAGTTCCTATGGGAAATTGCATTGTCAATATTTACAGAAATGCAACCTGTATCTATCTATGGTAAAAAAATAACACTGTAAAAAGAAAACATCCTGGATTTTTTTTTATTGTTATATTTTCCTGAGGTTTTAAGACAACCACAGCATACTTCTGTATTCATCCTGATTACTCTACCAGCCTGTACCGTTAGAAGGTGTTGGTTCACTTGTCTGGATGTAAAAAAAAATAACAGTTAGAATCAGTTGTATTGCTAGTCTGTACCAGATTAAGTAATATATTCTGTGAGGCCTAAAGAAATAATACCCATGTTTCTGCAAGCCTGAAAAAAATAACTTTAGGTAGGCAAATAGTTTTATTTTCTAAATTGATTCATGTAATTTTTTTAGGACTTCTTAAATAATAAATTATTTAAAACAAACAATACATCTTGAATGGTGTAATCTTGAACAAATATCACTTTATAATTGTTTTATATTTATTTTGTGAGATTTATCTTTTACAACAGTTTATCCAGATAAATGTAACATACAGTTGGTAGCCATTGATGATAAAGACCTCCATGATAAACACATTGCATTCTGGGAAAATGTGTATGGTTTTAAAATGAGTTGTATGCAAGCTGATGTTGTAAAAGAAGCTAGTGTAGATATTGTGAAACCAGATAAAATTATTTCGAACCTGCTGTTATTAAGGTGATTATGAAACCCTAGTAGCTTACCTACCCATAAATTGCTTTTCCGAATTTTTATTCATGAAAATAATCATATGTTGTCTTATAATGATTTGTGGGACATTGCAAAATAAATGTTCATTTTCACTGGCTTGTTTGTCTTTAAATACTGACAGCATTCATCAAATTTTTAATAAAATAATTGCTTTTGGAAATAAGCGGATTTATCAATGCTTAAAATTCGTCTTTTCAGAATCTAAAGGACTATGGTAAATCTCATTGTTCGTACACCAAAATGAAGATAACGTTACTTCATTGGTTAAATTTCCATTGTTTGGATTGTTTTAAACCAATCACAGCGTTTTGGTGTACGCTTTTGAAAATAATTAAAGAATGCATTAGATTCTGAAACGCGAATTGTCACAATGGAAGGAAATTGCAAAGTAAACATTTTAATTGTTGCACACATGTAATTAGAAGTGATGACACTATTTAACTGAAAATCTTCAGAGGTGGTAATTAGGCCATAGACATGTCACTTATTGCAGAATTAATTCTTATGAAATAAAAAGCAAGACCAAAATGAATAATAATATTCTTTTTTTTGTATGAGAATTATTAGGAGATAAAATGGACACTTCATCATCTCATATCATCAGCTGAAGTCTGACTTTCATCGATCAAAACTAATTTTTCATCAGAATTAAAATATTAAAAGTCAAACAGTTTTGTTTTTTTATAAAGTAAATCCTGTTTGAAATTGTATATATAACAATTTATTATATACTAAGTAGTAAATACATGTAAATTGTATGTGTAATATGACCAATGGCAATAGTGCTGTAACAGCCATCTGTGATGATATTGATATTAGTCTAGGTTGCAAAGACTTTATCACTACCCTAATCTTTATGACATTAGTCATTGATATCAGTCACTGTTGCAAAGGCTCTATAAGCCCCTAATATATATTACGTCTTGTTACCTGTGAAAAACAACTACTTGAGTTATTTCATAAAGCGTATTTGATCGCACACCTTATGAACCCTGAACCTATATAATATCTCGAGCAGAGCTCTAGGGATTATATTGAAGTCTGGGGTTGATATGGATGTGATATTGAAAAAGCCATATAATATTTTCTAGATATTACATTTACTGATATTTAATGTATTTCTCTAGATTAAATGCTTGTATCCATGTACTAAAACCTACAGGGGGATCTTTCCATGTCTTGATTTGAACAACAGTTGTAATATTTTGTTGAACACACTTAAATTCATGGATAAAGCTATACACAGAAACTAGGAAAATTGGTACCCCATGAATAAAATACTTTTACAGGTCTTGTTATTTGTTGCATTGTTTTATGATCCAGTAATTCTAAACTACATACTTTTATTCAAGTTGACATACTTTTGACCATTTGATTTTAAATGAAAAGAAAATGACTAGATTTCTTCAAATATTGTAATCCCCTTACCCATATTAATAGCTAGGGTAGAAACTATTATGTGCATTTATTACTGCTGGTTTTGAAGAATTTACAAAAATGCCTGATTTATTATTGCACTTTCAGTAAACAAACTTCATACAAATAATTTTATCAAAATTAAAATGTGAGAACATAAATAAAAAAAGATTCTTTTTAATGATCAAAAGACATAATCATCAGCAAAATTTTGAAAAGATTTTTTCCATGTTTTACAGCAGCAATACCAGGCAAGACACATGTTTTTGTAGAACATTTTTCAAAATTTTGATTCTCTTCTGAATTTCACTTTTTGCAATTAAATGTTCCTCATTGTTAAAAAAAAAATGGCATTTTAACCACTTTATTTATTTTTGGGTTGTTGTCTCTTTTTCTTTTCGCCAAATCTCCCTTTTTTTTTTATATACTGGTACATATTCAATATCAAAAGAAGGATGTTGAATTTAAGAATTAATATTTTTTCAGGAACTTGACTGCCGCCTTTGTAAGTTTGGTGATTTACAGTTCAAACAAGACTTTCAGTTGTCTTTGGCAACAAAAGGGGAGATAACTGCTGTCATTGGTTATTTTGATATTCATTTTGATAGAAATTGTGGCAATAAGGTAAGTAATTGGATGATAAATTTATACTTAACTGCCAGTCTTTGTAAGAACCAGGCAATTTAGAAAAAATTCAAAACATGGACGAAAAAAAACCCACCATCCTAACCATCCTATTTTTTAAAAATTACCCTTATCCTGAGTTAGAAATGGTAAGTCTGTTGTTTCTGCGTGTCTGGTAATTCAAGAATTCCCTAGATAACATTTGGTTAGAATGATAGCAAATTACGGAGTCAGCTCCCCTCAATTGTCAATTTCTAGTGCATTTCAACCAAATTATATCTTGAATTACCAGAACAGAAAAATAAAACAAATGTTATATTCGCGTACCATTATACAATTTGAACATAAATTAATGCCAACTTGAGTGGCTTTTTGTTTGTCATGTTTTCACCACTGCCTGATTCTTAGGTTCATAGTTTAAAGAACTCTGCTAAAACTGTCATTAATTGAACTTGAAACCTGTGTGCAGTGTTTAAACAACTATTTTTCTTGATGAAGTTTGTCATTATATTAAATTCTTCCAATTAAAACAATCTGAATAAATTTTTTGCTGTTTTGGAACCTTACAATTATGATGACTCTTGATCTTCACCAAGTGATATTATAACCCTGAGAGAAAGACCAGGATTCTGAAACTGGTGAAAAATAATCAAAAGAAACATTAAGAATCTCAAGAAAGGAAACATGAAATATTTGCCACATGACATTTAGCCAGCTGCAATCAATCAACCTCTGGGTTAAATATGATATGACTTACATGCATGTGAAATGGTCTCAACCAACAATAGGTTTGTATAGTTTGGAAACTTATTTTGTGCAGTAATTGCTGAGTGAAATGTTTTGAAAAGTTTAAAAAGAAGATAACTGTTTCTTTTATTAAACAGTATTTTGATATCATGATTTTTATTGTATACAGGTGATGTTTTCTACTGGACCCAGAGACACATCAACCCATTGGAAACAGACTGTATTCCTGTTAGAAAAATGTATACCTGTACAAAAAGGTAAAGTTTATAAGCATGTTTTTGTCTAGCCTGTGACTTCTGTCGCAGGAATCTCGACATAGGGATAGTGATCCTGCGGCGGCGGCGTTAGTTCACCTCTTAAAAGCTTTATATTTTAGAAGGTGGAAGACACTGGATGCTTCATACTTTGTATATAGATGAAGTTTCCGTCTGTCACATGTCCATTGTCCTTGACCTCATTTTCATGGTTCAGTGACTACTTGAAAAAGTTAAGATTTTTTGTAATGTTAATTTCTGTCTTATTATGAGTAATAGGATAACTATATTTGGTATGTGCGTACCTTGCAAGGTCCTCATGCCCGTCAGACAGTTTTCACTTGACCTCGACCTCATTTCATGGATCAGTGAACAAGGTTAAGTTTTGGTGGTCAAGTCCATATCTCAGATACTATAAGCAATAGGTCTAGTATATTTGGTGTATGGAAGGATTGTAATGTGTACATGTCCAACTGGCAGGTGTCATCTGACCTTGACCTCATTTTCATGGTTCAGTGGTTATAGTTAAGTTTTTGTGTTTTGGTCTGTTTTTCTTATACTGTATGCAATAGGTCTACTATATTTGGTGTATGGAAGGATTGTAAGGTGTACATGTCCAACTGGCAGGTGTCATCTGACCTTGACCTCATTTTCATGGTTCAGTGGTCAAAGTTAAGTTTTGAGTTTTGGTCTGTTTTTCTTAAACTGTAAGCAATAGGTCAACTTTTTTTGTTGTATGGAAGGATTGTAAGCTGTACATGTCTGCCTTGACCTCATTTTCTTGGTTCATTGGTCAGTGTTTAGTTTTCTTGGTTAAGTTTGTTTCTTAGAAACTATAAGCAATAGGTCAACTATATTTAGTGTATTGAATTATTGTAAGGTGTACATGTATTTCTCATTTGGTTTATATGACCTTGACCTCATTTTCTTGGATCATGTAAAGTTTACATATGTATGTGATAGTTGTATAGGACTATTAACATAATATCAATGGTTAGTAAAGAAGGCGAGACATTTCAGCATATGCACTCTTGTTTATAAGAAGGTTTTTGAGTTGTAATAAAGACAGTACATTTCGTTGTAAATTTGATCCACAAAAAAAATCGTTTTTATACAGGTGAAAGCGATGATAATCATATTGTTTTAATATAACATAAAATCGAACAGACCTAGAAAAATCAAATTGCATGTGGTCGCTATCTATTTATATTTACATTTATTTTTATATTGGGTTATATGACAGTCAGCAGTCTTTGGAGGTCATATCTATGGTTGATTAGATGGTGTGTAGACTAAAATACATTCGAAATGCTGATATATATTATCGAGTCCATGCATTATTAATTGTTTATTTTAGACTTTTATACTACCGCAAACTTTTGCGGTCGTATATTGGTATGACGTTGGTGTCGTCGTCGTTGGCGTCGTCGTCGTCAGTCAGTCCGAAGACACATTGGTTTTCGCACAATAACTTTAGTTTAAGTGAATGGATCTCTATGAAATTTTACCATAAGGTTCAATACCACAAAAGGAAGTTGGGATTGATTTTGGGGTTATGGTACCAACAGTTAAGGAATTAGGGGCCAAAAGGGCCAAAAATAAGCATTTTGTAACTTCCAGACAATAACTTGTGTGTTAGTGTATGGATCTCTCTGACATTGTACCACAAGGTTCCTTATCACAAAGGGAAGGCTGGGATTGATTTTGGGGTAATTGCCTCAAAATTTTAGGAATTAGGGCAACAAAAGGGCAAAAACAAGCATTTTCTAGTTTCATGACAATAACTTGTGTGTAAGTGAATTGATCTTTCTGAAATTGTACTACAAGGTTCCATATCACAAAGGAAAGCTGGGTTTGAGTTTGGGGTAATTGCCCTAAACGTTTAGGGGGATTTTTATTTTTCCTTTTTTTTCCTTTTTTCTTTTTTTTCTTTAAAATTTTCCAAACAGGATGTGAAAATTATTGTATTAAGTATTGTGCAATAGCAAGAAATTTTCAATTGCACAGTATTGCGCAATAGCAAGAAATCTTCAATTGCACAGTATTGCGCAATAGCAAGAAATCTTCAATTGCACAGTATTGCGCAATAGCAAGAAAATATCCAATTGCACAGTATTGCGCAATAGCAAGAAATTTTAATTGCACAGTATTGCGCAATAGCAAGAAATATTCAATTGCACAGTATTGTCCTGTTTTCAAATTGGTCTACATTAAGGTCCATAGGGTCCAAAATTAAACTTGGTTTGATTTTCACAAAATTGAATTCTTGGGATTCTTTGATTTGCTGAATCTCACCATGTATTTAGATTTTGGATATTGGACCATAATAGGTAAATGTCCAATTTTAAATTTTAAGTTCTTAGACCACATTCATTCTGTGTCAGAAACCTATGCTGTGTCAAATATTTAACCACAATCCAAATTCAGAGCTGTATCAAGCTTGAATGTTGTGTCCATACTTGCCCCAACTGTTCAGGGTTCGACCTCTGCGGTCGATCAAGCTGCACCTCATGGAGCATTTTATTGTTATTTGGATATATGTCTTAATTTATGTTATACAACAAATATGTAATTTTGTCAAATCAGTGAACATGAATTTGACAGCTAATGTCCTTTAAAATTCAATAATTTAACAATAGAGATAAGATAAATCCAAAAATCAATGAGTAACTATGTAAAAATATGCTTCTCTAATAATTATCAAATAAATTTTCATAATTGATAAACCAAAATACTCTCTGATTGCCTTCACATTACTACTTCATACCCTTACAAAATAATTGATGAGCAGACATTTATTTATGCATCTTTTGGTCAAATGAAAAAAACATTTATAAAAAACCAAAGAACTAATGAAATATATATTGATATGTAATAGTTAAAAACTTGAACAACAATTTCCCCATAGTAAATGATTTAATAAAGTTTTTTCTAACTGGTGTTTTTAAGCACATTTGATTCAACCTAAGAGTTGTTAAAGGCTGATAAACCTTTTAACTTAACCAACCATGTACTAAGATTACTGACAACACATGTTGATTGATTTTTTTTAAAAATGGATTCAGATCAAGTTTATTTGCCAAAGGGTTAGAGGAAGTAAGTTTTGTCACAAACAAACTAAGTAATGTCCTAAGGTTATAATAGTGAAGGCATGGTTTACAAATCAATATACTGTGTAAAAACAACTCTTTTCACTGATTATTTGCATAAAAAACACAAAATTATTCCAGGTTTAAATTTTCAACAACACTTACAAAACTATTTTACTTTTGTAAGAATCATGAAAACTTTTTGGATGCTGAATCTTACCCAAAAAAATAATAGCAGAACATATAATCATTGATAATATCCGAATTATATAAGGTTAATGACTTAATAATTCAATTATTGAATGTTCTGCTTTTTTTTTCATTGGTGAGCTTGAACTTATTGGCCAATACTGCAATCTAGTAATAATGATCATAAAATAGGTAAGAAAATATAATTTAATTTTTGAAGTATTGTATTTGCATTTTCTTTCCTCATCTTTTGGATACTTTTTCACAGTAATGATTAAATTTTACATCATTTTCAGGTGATATAGTAAATGGCACAGTCCACTGCAGGAAGAATAAAAAAGATCCCCGATCATTACTGATAACACTCAGTATACAGGATCAATCACAGACTTATCTCATGCAATAAAAAAAATACTGTTTTAATCATATATTATTTTTGACGTTTATCTTCTAATCAATAAGTAACAGTAGTCTTGAGAATGCTGAGCACCAATGTAAGTTGATTTTATTTTTTTGTGCTGTTCCATTGCTGTCCCATTGTACATGTATTCCCAAGTTCATCTTGTATCTACTTACTGTTCCTTTTGTCGAACCACTGCAGCTTACAACTGAGAGCATTTGAGGAAAACACTAAATGCTGTCAAATTGAATCATTAGGTCACCTATCACTTAATTTGGGACATTGTAACTTGAGGCAAAATTTCTGTTAATTTGCACATTTTCTATCTCCTTGAAACTCACCAATATACACCAAGACCAAGATCTGATATAATTCATTTGTTTTAATTTTAAAAAAGAAGCAGTGCTATATATTCCAATTATTGGATTCCCAATTTCCTCTATGAGATTACAAGGCCATACTGCAAATTCATTTATTTGCATGGGTATTTTTGTGGATTGAGGAAACATTGTATTTTCATGGATATTTAATTTTGCAGTTTAGTATACTTGCTTATAATTAAATTTCTACAATTGAAATCATAATTGCATAGAATGACCATTTTCAATTCAAATTGTCAAGGCTTCATATTACATCAAGCAATATTCCAGAAACACCTACATATGGAGTATGTATGATATTCCTATTGATACAGTATTCTAGATGTTTTATTGTTATATCAGAATTTACTTGATATAAAAGGGTTGGTGCTGACAAGGAATCTACTAAATAAAGGGTTCTTTATGGTAAAGTTTAACTCGTCTCTTTGAAAGATTTGTTCAGGTCATGAATACAGCTTTATACTGTGATTGTAAAACAAAATGTGTATACAGGCAATACAATTTAACTGTGCTAAAAGCATGGTTGCAGTCTTAAAAGTAAGAACAAGTCAATATTATTCCATGAACAGATTAAATGGGTGGAATGACCTATATGATTTGTAAAATGGAGCTTATAAATATCTTACCTTGCATCAACTTTATACGTATAGGCCAACAGATTAAAATATATAGATAAATCAATCAAAGAAATAATTACATGGTAAAAATACTTTACTAAGATATTGCACAATAAATCACATTAGTTAAATTACAAAGCTTATACTTCTGCATAATATACAGCAACACCATTTTTTAGATACAATGTACTATGTACATAATTTTACATCTTTGGTTAAGTTGACACATTATCTACAAAACAATAGCAATATAAAAGTTGTACAAACAAATGTTAATATTATAAAGAAAGATAAGATTTAAAACAAAAATAGAATTAAACCATCATTAACACATTAAAGTATAAGTCAGCATCAATTTATTTATTAACAACAGACAACATATAGATGAACATACTGATAAAATTGTAACTTTTAAAGAGTACGATCATTAAAATATTTCACAATTTATTGCTGGTTACCTTGCTCAATGAATATTTCGAAACGCTGCACAATGACTGTACTTTGGATTATGTTCATAATTGTGCTGAAATGCACCATTTGTGGGCCTTTATATATAATACGTGTGTGCATACTTTAATATCACAAACATATTCAAGGACACCTCTTTTACTAAGATTCTGATACTCTGGATTTATTATTTTTCGTTGGATACCAATTTTCGTGGATTTCGTCGGTACAGGTGAACCACGAATTTAAATGTTAAACGAATTACAAATTTTCCATAGACTTGTATGCAGACTTTAGCAAAACCAGGAAATAAAATTTCCACGAAAGTGCAAGTTTTCCTCTATCCACGAAAATTGGTACCCACGAAAATAAATGAATACACGGTAATACAAAATGGAAACTCTTGATTGTTTAGTATTTTTATACCTCAGCTATTGTAAAAGAGGAAGAGCTGGGGGTAAAAATTCCAAGATTCCAAAATTAATGTGATTCACCAAATGCAAATGTTTAGAAAAGAAAATCTATGGTGATGCTCAAAACCAAAATTAAGTATACAGGTCAAAGCACAAGATTCAAATACATTCAGGTTCAATAAATAGAAAAAATTCTGATTTATTTGAATAAAATATATTGGCTTTAATATTTGGGCAAAAGGCTAAATACTAGTGACAATGATTAAATAGACAATATTTGATAAAAACATACAAAGTTGTGAGTACTGAACATTACACAATGTGTGCATGTTTTATATAACAATAAATATATTGATAAAATATCTATATACATAAAAATGCATTGTCCTAATGCAGATAACATAAGAATTAAACTGGACTTAATTGTCAATGGCACTGGATTTGTAATAATCTAGACTGCATATTGGCTTAGATTGCAATTGCACATTTACATGTATCACATTCATTTGAAGATAGTTTGTGACTCTCTGTTGAGTAATCCAGATGAGGAAATAAAATAAAGCACCAAGTACCTTGCCTTTTTCTATTTTTTTTGTGTTGAAGTCACATCCTAGCAATTAAACACATTTAAATTCAAATCCATAAGATAATAAAATATGTTTTGAATAATAAAAGAAGTGTAGCAAAAATTCAGGAGAAGAATCATAATTTTTACCCTCCAAAAAAATTTTGTATTCGATTTTGAATTAAAATAATGAAAATTGTGTTTTTGTGTTATTTAGATATTTGATATATCTCGACAAAATGAATTATTCATTTTTGCATCAACCTTGTATGGGTCAAAGCAAATTACAGAAACAATAAAAGAACAGAGTTTCAATGTCCCTGCATGTATTTTTACTTATCCAAGTTAAAGGGCAATTACTAAAAAACCTCCTTTTTTCTGTTAAAACTTTTTATAAATATTTTAGAGAAATGAAGGGTCCAAAGCAAATGCAATGCGATTTCCATTATATTTAATATTTCCATGAATTGTACACATAAGAGCCATAACAAATGCAATTTTCCATATAATTAATATTACCAAGGGGCATAACTCTTTTACAAAAAAAAAAAATTCATCAGCTCTGATTTTTAAATTTGTCCAAGATTTTGATGATATAAACCTATAATATACATTTCATAAATATCTGGCAAAATTTGTACACATGAGAGCGTTTGGAATGAGATTTTCCATAGTTACAATATTTCCAAGGGGCATAACTCTTTTAAGAATAATTGTTATGATATAAGTTTCATAAAATTCTGTTTAGAATTGTACATATTAGAGCGCTTACAATGCAATTTTCCATGTAATTAATATTTACAAGGGGCAATAACTCTTTTAGAAATAACTGATCGGCACTGATCTTCGAATTCGTCCAAGACATTGCTGATAGAAACATATGATATGTTTCATAAAATTCTGGCAAGAATTATACACACGAGAGCGCTAGCAATGCTTTTTTCCATCTAATAAATGTTTCCAAGGGGAATAACTCTTTAAAAAAAATAGTTGATCGGCACTGATTTTCGAATTTGTCAAAGAAATTGCTTATTTAAACCTATGATATAAGTTTCATTAAAAATACGGCTAAAATTGTACAAAAGATAACCCAAACGATGCAATTCCATATATTTAATGTTTCCAAGGGGCAAAACTCTTTTAAACAAAATTATCAGCACTGATTTTTGAATTTGTCCGAGATATTGCTGATATAAACCTATTATATTAATTTTAAAAAAATTCGGCAAGAATTGTACACATGAGAGCGCTAACAATGTGATTTTTTATATAAACAATATTTCCAAGGGTCATAACTCTTTTAAAATAATTTTCCACATAATTAATATTTCCAAAAGGCATAACTCTATTAAAATAATTGATCGGCACTGATTTTTGAACTCGTCAAAGACATTGCTGATACAAACTTAGATAAGTTTCATAAAAATCTGACGAGAACTGTACACGTGAAAGCGCCAACAAGATCGGACGGACAGACGGACGGACGCCCGTTATTTCTATGTCCCCCGCAACGCGCGCAGGAGACAATGAAATTACAGGATCAAGCAAGCTTCTTTTGTTCTTCTTGACAAGCCCCTGTATGAAGTCTGGTAAATCATTCGTCTAGAAGAGGAGACCAAAACCTACGATATAAGTTTCATAAAATTCTGGCATCCATATTATTAATGTTCTCAAGAGGCATAACTCTTAACAATAACTGATTGGCACTGAACTCGTCAAAGACATTGTTGATATAAACCTATAATACAAAATTTCACAAAATTGTTCTTATTCAGAAGCTTGTAACAGAGACATATCATACATTCAATTATATATCTTTACTTGTAATACATGCAATGTACTAATAAAATTGCTTAATAACGAGTTCATAAAAACATGGGTATACTTTTAACACATTTTCTGTACTCCAAAAATCTTACATATCAGACGATTGGTCTCAACATTCAAATTCAGAATGTTTCCCATTTTGAGCACTAGCTTCACATCTGCCATCCACCTGTAATGAATAATATGTACCACGTGAGGAACATTTCGTGCTTTTTTTTTTAACTTACAAATATTCGGCTTTGAGCGTTCCTGATGAATGTAAATCCAGAAAAGCGCTTCGGTGCATGACATTTATAACGTGTTGTTTTCATTTCTTTGTAAGGAGGGATTTTATTTCATCGATGGAACTGTTACGGAAATGATTATTTTCAAAGTAAATGTAAACTGTTGTCAAATGAGAAAATTTAGTTCACATTACTATTTCATATAATACAAAATTGTACAATTGTATTATATGTCTCATGTTACAACACACTTTCTATAAATCCAACTGCATGTTTCAGCATTGAATTATGTCGTAATACGCATACACGGGAGTTTCTTCCTATATAAAGGTGTACACAGACGTTCCGCTGGTATGGGTTACTTTTATTTGGAATGTCAAATATATCAATCGCGCGCAATTTCATGGAGGCAATATATCAATGGGTCGAAATTTATATGTGACCAGCCATGAAATTTTCAGGCTAATGGAGGTACCAGGGTCAAAATGAGTTTTTTTTTTTTTTTTTTTTATGAAATAAACATATTTTCAAAACACCTTGACAAGTTATTTTTACTAGATTCTTCAAAATAATAGAATTATGGTAATCTTTGTTAGTTTCGATTATATAAATAATTTTCATTTTTTAAAGGTATGTTCATGTATTATAGTTTTTTTTTTGTAAAGAGGGTCAAGTTTTTTCTGAAATTAATCAAAATGTAATTGTAGCTTTGATAACAAATTAATTGAATAATTTTAATTCGGTTGCCAAGTCATGAAGAAATGGAAATATATTTTACCACATGATATAAATAATCATAAATGGATATTCAATAACAGGTGTCCCGATTACGTTACATGACTTTACATCGACATTTTCTCATTATAACGTTTACCGCTATAAGCCTGGAAATGTCATGTCGGGTCACATATACCAATTGGTTATAAAATTAATGTTAACTTTCTGTTAAAATGTCTTTAAAACTGTGTACTGATCTTTTTATCGAATACTATGAATGATCCCATGCGGTTAACATCTAAATAAGATATCACATATTGTATGCTTGATAGCTAGGAAATGTAGTAATCATAGATGGAGTACCATTTCCCAATGAAATTTTTGTATGGGTATTTTTTGTCGTTGTAAAAACAAATATATTAAAGGAGGGTGTTTTACAGCGTATGTACCCACATTTGTATGATTAGACACCACCCCCTTGTAATTGCACATAAGTTGTATTATAAGAGCCCTTGTAGTTAATATAATTAAAACTTGCCTCAGAGGAAATGAAATAACTAGACTGGTGTGGATTTGTATCTTGTATTCCAGTAAAGGCATCTAAAACGAATATTTAATATAAAATTTACATTTTAAGCAGCATCTTCAAGAAGGATTGGTATATTGTCAATTTAATTAAGGACAAGAATATGTTACATTTATTATGTGAAATATCTAGATTCTCCCACAATGTCCTGTTAATTATGGTACTTTTCCATTCGAGTTGTTTGAAATGTCAAAACTTGGAATGCAAGGCTTAATACCAGATTTTTATTCATGGCAAATGTTTTTTTGGCACAATTCAAAAAGTAGTTGAATTTTGCTTTGACAAAATGTAGGAGAAGAGGTATGATTATTTTACCTTAATTCATTTCTCCCGTAGAAATAAAAAAAAAAAATCTAAAGTTTATAAAACTGATAATCTGAATAATGTACTTTAAAGATTTTGTAACACTTATCTCTCAGTTTCTAATGACTTTATCCTTATTTTTAAGTATTTTTTTTACCTGTTATGGATTCTTTATATAAGACAGGAAAGAAATGAAAATCGTCTTTATTTGATGATTAGATTTGATGTAAGTCAGTCAAAGTATAATTTAAGTTATCTTATTGAACATATTTTGAATATGGAGGAAAATGTCAACGGATTTACTGAAGCGGTTACCTTATTTTTGAAGAGTCAGATTAGTTTCCCATTCATTTGTCATTTTTTACGAGTTTGAGTTTTTTTACATATCGATATGTGGTATTTGAAAATCACAAAATAAATCATGCCACCGTGCTTGATTTTAAAGTCAAATAAAGGTATTATTATGAATCTCTGGTCAAATAGTAGTTGTGTCCATAAAACGAAAAGTTCTAAAATATTTTACCTAAACTTAAATTGCCATTCAAATTACAACTAATTAATTATTTCAACAGTCGGGCGAATTGAATAGTTGTATATTGAGTATATATGTTGAAGGTTTCTTCCGTCGCAATAAAATCTATTTTTATCATTTAAAAATACCCAAAACGAAAAGTTTGGAAATTCCCTTTATAATTCGTTCACAAGTTTGTAAAAAACCTATGAATAGCATTTTTGTTTTGTTTATAAAATCTACAAATCAAAAAACTGTCACCATTTTACTTACTACTGTCCATAACCATGGAAGTGCCACTGTAAGTTGAACTGTCAATTCCACTGTCTGTGGCTTGAACATTGTTTCCTAACAATAAACAAATTATACCAATTAAAAGTAGTTCTATGAACATAAGTGATACACCGAAAATATCTAAATACAGAGTTTATAATGGTTTACTTTTATCAATTGTGACTTGGATGGAGAGTTGTCTCATTGACACTCAAACCACATCTTCTTATATCTATATAATCGATTGATTATAAATAGAAATTTCTCTTATGACAATTAGCAATCACATTTTCTACTAAACAATTCCAATCTAATATTTTGCTTATATTACATGTCATACATGCATAATAATGTACACGCGTTTCACATTATGAATGTATTGTTCCTTCAGTTCACGGATTTCGGATTTTGTTTTAACCAAACAGAATTTCATCCATCTGTCAACACATCTTTGTCTGGGTTTTTGTTATTGTCACAGAAGTGATAACGTCAATGATATTTTATCCTTCATATTTAATTATTTATCTATTATTGAAATGAATATTTGTACCCGTTTTCTTTTTTTTTTAAAGGGGGTTTCGACGAAGAATCACAGTGTAATCCTCGCCGGATATTTTTTAATCATGTAAACATTACAAAAAATAAGACTATTCAGATCAAATTCTTTATTTTTTTCCCGTAATCATGTACCATAATTTTTTTGTAAATTTTACAGTAGCTGTATATTCCTGTCTGTATGCCGTTTAAACGTCTTAGAGGAGGGGACGTCGTTCGTATGTTAAAAAAAAGGAGATTGCAATGTAAAAGAAACGACTTGTGTAAAACTGGTATCTTTCATGAGTTATTACCCACAGAGGAAAATGACAACCTTTAAAAACTTTATCAATACATTTTGCAACACAATTTTTTTTTGAATAATCATTTTGGGGTGAAATGACCTTTTTATGACCCCTTAATGCGGTTTATTAAGATTTGCTACCATTGCATCTGTACCATTAAGGTTAGCATAGATTATGAGGTCGTTTTAAGCTAAAGAAATTTTACCAACTGCACAAAAACAAAAGTTGCATATCCCCGAGCAAACGAGACCGTTGTTAACATATGTCCTTTTTGGCCATAGGCGACGTCCTACCTGTTCACGAAAAACCAGGTCATGTAATCACACAGCATTTTACTCTAGAATAACGTTTGGTGGAGATATTTTGCACAGATATTCAGTATTCCTTTAGAAACCAATTGGTCTCCTGTTCTATCCGAATTATTTAGCAGACTTCATACAGGTGCTTGTCAAAAAAATCGAAAAGAAGCGCTTGCGTAATCCTGTAGCTTTATTGTCTCCTACTCAACGCGCTTTGGGTGACATAGAAAAACCGTTCGTCCGTCCGTCCTTTCGTCAGTCCGGTCTTGTTAGCACTTTCATTCTTGCCAGATTTTTATGAAACTTATATCATAGGCTTATATTAGCAATGTCTTGGAAGAGTTCGAAATTCAGTGCCGATCAATTATTTTTAAAAGATTTATGCCTCTTGGAAACATTAATTATATGGAAAATTGCATCGTTAGCGCGCTCATGTGTACAATTCTTGCCAGAATTTTATGAAATTCATTTCATAGGTTTATTATAGCAATATTCACGACGAGTTTGAAACTCAGTGCCGACCATTTATTTTTTAAAAGAGTTATAGGCCCCTTGGAAACATTAATAAAATGGAAAATTGCATCGTTAGCGCTCAGATGTGTACAATTCTTGCCAGATTTTTTATGAAACTTGTACTATAGTTTTATATTAGTAATATCTTGGACGAGTTCGAAAATCAGTGCCGATCAATATGTAAAAAAGAGTATACTCCTTGGAAACATTTATTATATGGAAAATAGCATCGTTAGCGCTCTCATGTGTACACTTCTTTCCATATTTTTCTTAAATTTATATTATAGGTTAATATAATCAATGTTTTTGACGAATTCGAAAATCAGTGCCGATCGAGTATTTTTGAAAGAGTTATGCCTATGTCATGTATGTTTCTTTGTTACATATTTGTTTGTTTTTATAGTGATTAAGATGATAACACAATTTTGACTGCTGTAACCCTATTTTTTGTTTACCTTTTATATAAAAAAGAAGATGTGGTATGATTGCCAATGAGAAACTCTTCACAAGAGACCAAATGACACAGAAATTAACAACTATACGTCAACGTACGGCCTCTAACAATGAGCAAAGCCCATACCTCATAGTCAGCTATAAAAGGCCCCGAAATGACAAATGTAAAACAATTCAAACGAGAAAACTAACGGCCTAATTAATGTACAAAAAATGAACGAAAAACAAATCTGTAACACAGCAACAAACGACAACCACTGAATTACAGGCTCCTGACTCGAGACAGGGACATGCACACAAAATGCGGCGGGGTTAAACATGTTAGCGGGATCCCAACCCAATTATGTCTATTTGTGTTATTCACACATCGTTGTCAATATAATGGAATTTTATGCGACTGTCATACAAGTGAGAGGTTTAGCTAGTTATAAAAAAAGGTTTAATCCACCATTTTCTACTTAAGAAAATGATTGTACCAAGTCAGGAATATGACAGTTGTTATCCATTCAATTGATAAGTTTGAGCTTTTGATTTTGCCATTTGATTTTGGACTTTCCGTTTTGAATTTTCCTCGTAGTTCGATATTTTTGTTATTTTACATTTTGAAAAAAAAAATGATTATTATGGAAAATTGCATTGTTTGCTCTCTCATGAGTATAATTCGTGCCAGAATTTTATGAAACTTATATCATAAGTATATATCAGAAACGTTTGTGACACTTTCCAAAATAAGTGAAGATCAAACATTTTTAACACGTTATGCCCCATTGGAAATATTAATTATAGAGAAATCGCATTGCATTTGTTCTGGAGCCTTCATTACCCTAAGATATTTATAAATTGTTCTAAAGAACATAAAGTGTTCTTTTTTTAATTATTGCCTTTGTACCTTGAATAGATAAAATAGGTGCAACGCGGGAGACATTGGAACTTTGTTCTTTTATTTTAAACATAATTATATAGTATTTTCTAATACTGAATAGTTCTAAAATTGGTGATAATGTCTCATTGAAGTTGCACAACATATACAACATATACAATCACACAACATCTTTTGCAAGTGTACTTTTGTAGTACCAGTCCAGTACTTTTGTTATTATACTTTTATTACAATTTCATAAAAAGTTATAGTAAAAAAAACTATATATTTTATATTCCCTTATAGTACTTTACAACGGAGGTACCTCACTGGTACTTCTAATTTGGTATTCAAATCAAGTATTATAAAATTATTGTCCTGAAATATGACTCTTATATGGCAGGGATATAGAACTACTACAATATTTATGTACATTTTCAATACTCTGAAGTTATACTGCATAAAAGGTACACGTGCTAATGTATAGCTGTGTATATCAATCATTAAATTACAACTAGAAATTCACAGTTATAATATTTTGACTGAACTTAACCTTACGACTTTAAAAGAGATGATCAAAATTTTCAAACTGTGAGCTTTTCATTTATATGAAGCAACATTTCAGCAGCTTCTGCATATGTAATATATATCTCCCAGTTGATACGATATGCCAGAGGCTTGCATTTTCTATCAGGATTTGTCCTAAATTGGGTTGCTGTGTAAATGGAAACTATTAAACCGAGGGTTAAATGGTAAATTAAAGTTGTTCTAAGGACGCTATCGTGACTTATTCACGAAGCCATTCACTTCTCCACATTAATGACGTCACCGAATGGGACCTTTCTTTAGATTTATTAAAAAAAAACCTTCCCTTTAGAAACACATTCATTTATCACCTTTATTGACAGCGTGTCTGTTTGTATAATACCAAACGAATATGGATGAACTATGATTTGTTTTTATTTAATGCCTAGCACATATGGATTATATGTTTAATAAACATTTAACTCTTACTTTTCAAGACAACAATTCACTTACTTCCCGTTGCCTCACGTTTGGTAGGTATATTTGCAAGCTCTCTCCATTTCTGCCTGTTGTTATGTAATTCTGCTGTTTCAATTGTAAATTTATTAATACCAGCTGCAGCTTCTTCTATTTTTCTCGAAATGTTATTCAATTCCTGTTCATTTTGGGTTGTCCCTTCAAGTTCATCTTCATGCAAATTCTTTAAATGGACATTATTCAGACGCAATTTCTTTGTGAGTTCCGCAGCAATTTTTATTATTTGATCCAACTCCTGGATAGCCTGTTTAAAATCACTTTCCTTTTTACTCTCCATGTCCATTCAGTGGTTTTATGCCATTTTCAATCTAGTAGGTAATAAACTCAGGTAAGAATGTCGTGTTGAAGAAGGGGATTTTTAAACAGATTTATCGTCTAAATTTTTCTTCCTCTTTTCTTTCAAAATTCATTTTATACATTCATTGGAAGTTTAAATTCAAAAGACGTAAGTGTATATGACTTATCATTTCTATAATTAACCAGATGGTTTATGCAAGATATAAATACAGGTCGGATACATTAATTTAACAAATATGCATAATGTTCCCGTCAATGTAATAGTTTGTTTACATACTACAAAGCACATTTACCAATTGAGGAGGGGCTTGTGGAAGTTTCGTTCACGAGGGTATCACCAGCCTAGTAGTCCGCACTTGGGTGTTGACATGAAATATCATTGAAATTTTCCTGTTCCGTAAATTAACTGTTAATAAAATGTTGAGTTGTTATAAACACTTATTACATTGGTTGCAATGAATTACATTGATTTCCCAGTGAAATAAAAACCGATAATTTCACTCCTCTGACGTCATACAACAATAGGCGTTGCCATGACGTCGGATCAAAACAAATGTAAATGCTTAGAAAAGATATAGTTCTTTATATTTTCTACTTTAATTTCAAAAAAAAAAAAAAAAAACATTTGCCAATGTAATAAAAAGTATAACTAATCAAAGAATTCAGATATCGAAAAATATTCAACTCGTGACCAAACAACACTGATATTTAACTCATGCGCTACGCGCATTCGTGAATTAATGTGTTGTTCGGTCACTCGTTGAATATTCTTCTCTATTTGAATTCTTTGATTAGTTATATTATAATTAACACTGTTCTATCCAAGAATTTTTCTGTTTTAATTGTCTTCATCTTATTTGATTTGGCCTACAAATATTTGGATTTGGGCGCCACACCGATGAGTCCGGTGTAGACTATAGTTTATCTGTTAACTGCATGTGTTGATATTGAAAACGCATCAGTGCTTACATATCATCATGTTTATATTGTCCACTCGAAATATATTTTTCTGGGGTTATTACGTGTAAGAAAAACTCGTTTCATCGTATTTGATTTAGCCTATTAAGGATGTTCGCTACTCTGTTTCAAAATAACAAGCTTTTTAAAAGACTGTTCTAAAATGGTAGTATATAAATAAAGGAACGAAACAAGCAGAAACAATGAAGGGTCTGTGTGCTTGTTTTCGAGATATAAGCCATTGAAAATTTGGCGGGAAATAATTCTCTCTAGATTTTTCATGCTTTTAACAGTGGCCGCTTTTTTTGTTTCAAAAACTATGAAAAAATAACAAGGATTTTATAAGATTTTCAAATATGGCTTTTTAAACTATATGTAATAAAATTATGAAAATAAAAGTAGGGGTTAGCGGGCAAAATTTTTTAATGGCAACACATGGATAAAACCAGAGGATTCCGAAAATCTGGCAAAAATTCAAAAACAAGAGGAGCAAACATCCTTAACTATTTTGATTCGGGTACCACACTGATGAGTCAAAAACAGTATAGATCATCAGCCTATCTACATCTGGCGTATACAATAATAAGCCTGGTATCTTTGATGAGTTATTACGTAATTATATTATATAGTCTGATCAACATCGATCTGTAAATTGTAATTCTAATGCAACATTGTTTGTAACGTTCATTTTGATTGGATAACGTCACTAATTTTCAAGGAATCAATTCACAATTGCTGCTTTGAATACATACGCGCAAGCGGAGACGAAGTTTGACAGATTTAAAATGTACGATTTGACGTTGTTTCTGGTGATTTGATGGTTACAAATACCCGTTTACTAGCTTCGCTAACGCGTCGCTAGTAAACTTGATTTGCGACCATCAAATCACCAATTGATGCCGTCGGAGCTTAAAATACAATACAGTTATCTCCTAAACAGTGTTGGTAATTGTCCTCTCGTGACATAATCTTTCATGATCCGTTTGTAAATGCTGATTGTTCTGAAACACTTTTATATTGCATCGTTCTAAAATAAATTTGTCCGACATCAAGTAAAAATTCTCGCTCTTGATTTTTGAAGCAATTTTTGGGTAACAATTAAGGATAAATACCTTGTGTACCTTTTTCAGTCAAGTTATGTTTGATGGAGAAGTTCAAAATATTGTAAAAGTTTATTAAAACGCCCCGAAACAGTTGAACCTCGAGAAATATGTTTAGATATGTTTATTTGTTCGTTGATAGTATGTCAATCACCATGGTAATGCAGCCAAGAAATGTCAATAGAAAAGTAAACACGAGTGATCCAAGTACATCAGAAAAACTAGGAAAAAAAAAATAATTTGCAAAACTTTTTGTATAATAGTGTAATAGATAGAAAAAGAAACATTTGTTAGAAAAAGTTCTTGGCAATGTAATAGGTGTCGTTTGATCGATATGATATACATTTTGAACTTTACAGATTTGTTTGTTGTTGTTACTCCTATAATTGTTTATTTTATACAAAATATCGAGAGAATATTGCTTGAGTATTGTTGTGATTATAGTTTTCAAAGAAATATTTTCAAGTAACTGATTGTTCATCCCAAATTTTAAGAAAAAGTATGATACTTTAGTATATTTTCAGTCTTACGATTTGGGGTATGTGAAGTAAAGCTAGGAGTAAAAGTTTCGAATTTTAGTAATTCGTTTTTAGCTCACCTGGCCCGGTGGACCAAGTGAACTTTTCTCATTACTTGTCGTCCGTCGTCGTCGTCCGTCGTCCGTCGTCGTTAGCTTTTACAAAAATCTTCTCCTCTGAAACCACTGGGCCCAATTTAACCAAACTTGGCCACAATCATAATTAGGGTATCTAGTTTGAAAAATATGTCCGATGACCCCGCCAACCAACCAAGATGGCCGCCATGGCTAAAAATAGAACATAAGGGTAAAATGTAGATTTTGGCTTATATCTCTGAAACCAAAGCATTGAGAGTAAATCTGACATGGTTAAAACTGATTATCAGGTCAAGATCTATCTGCCCTGAAATTTTCAGACAAATCTGACAACCCGTTGTTGGGTTGCTGCCCCTGAATTGGTAATCTTAAGGAAATTTTGCGGTTTTTGGTTATTTTCTTGAATATTATTATAGAGAGAGATAAACTGTAAACAGCAGTAATGTTCAGCAAAGTAAGATCTACAAATAAGTCGTATGACTAAAATTGTCAGTCGACCCTTTTAGGAGTTATTGCCCTTTATAGTCAATTTTTAACAATTTTTCGTAATTTTTTGTAATCTTTTACAAAAATCTTCTTCTCTGAAACTACTGAGACAAATTTAGCTATACTTGGCCTTAATTATTATTAGGGTATCTAGTTTAAAAAAATTGTCCGATGACCCCGCCTTCCAACCATCATGACCGACATGGTTAAAAATAGAACATAGGGGTAAAATGCGGTTTTTGGTTTATACCTCTGAAACTAAAGCATTTAGAGCAAATCTGACAGTGGCAAAAATGTTCATCAGATTTAGATTTATCTGCCCTGAAATTTTCAGACGAATCCGACAACCCGTTGTTGGGTTGCTGCCCCTGAGTTAGTAATTTTACAGAAATTTTGCAGTTTTTTGTTATTATCTTAGATATCATTATAATATCTAATATCTAACACTATTAATTATGATTTTAACCTTATTTTACATGATTTCCAAAGCATCAGTAAATACAGGTAAGCGACACAGGCTCTTGAGAGCCTCTAGTTTTAAATGCGAAAGTTTATGTTGGAGTTTGATTTTATTGAATAGTCAATTTTGGATGTTGATAAATACTAAATATTGATGTCAAGTAATTAAAAGAAAAGAAATTTCACGAGCAAACAATGTTGGCATTTGAAATGACGGATTTGGTGAACAATACTAGACTTTTTTGTTATATTTGTTGAGGAAGTGTATCTGACTAATATTGCTTTAAATGTATTTCCATTTAATAAGAACCAAGTGTTCTGCTTGGTGTCATCGATCACAATAGTTTGCTGTGCTCTGTATTACCGATTATTTGGTGGAATACTATTACCCTAACAATACTGAAGCAAATGTTCTCTCAAAATTTAGTATGAAAGTGAATACACAATTATTAGATTAATAATTAAAAAAGCATCCATAATGTTCAAAATGCATATCATGTCGGTAAAATCGACATCCATTACATTGTCAATAACTTTTATTTTTTACAAATCTTTCATATTCTATTTGTAAAAACCTTAGAAGTATATGTACACATTAATAAGAGATATTATTACTGCTAGACATATTTCATCATGAATCTATCAAAAGTAGACGGAAATGCAATCATTTTCCGAATACTCCAAAATCAAAATATTAAGTCTTTCAAATTATTCTTGAATGTTCTACCTTTCAAAAAAAGAACATCTGTGTAATGCTAATATCATGAAAAAAAATCTTTTAAAAAGTATTTTTTGTTGAGATGGTAAGATTAGTATATTTATTTAAAAAGGAGGGGGGGATTCCAAGAACAAATCTGACTCCTATTTTGCCTCTGAGTCTAAATAAGTTTGAATTGATGACACTCATCATGTGTTTTTATTTGTCTGTAATCTATGTTGTCATTCATGAAGCTTCTTATCTTGCTGTGTTGTAAATATTCAGGTAGGTCATATAAAGATAAGGAACAGCATTGGGTCTGATAAATATCTGATAGATGTTATGGGAAATAAGGTGGAAGAAATGCCATTGATGACGACTGTTAGTGTTCTGTCATACAGAAATGCCTGTATCCAATGAAGTGTATCATTTTGTATATCATACAAGTTTAACTTATAAAGAAGGCGACGATGTGAAAATTTTGTCGTTTGCGTTAGCGAAGTCGATTATGATTAAGTCAGTTTGATTGTTACTATTGTTTCTCTTTGCCAGTTCTTGAAAGAAGTATATAATGTCTGTTTCACAAGTCCTTGATTTTCTGGGGTTACATTTGCATGTTTCCAACTTAAGTGTTTCTCATTGTAGTATCAATAGACTGTGTTTAAGAGAGTATAGGTGAGTTCCTTTAGTTTGTAGGTGATCATTTTGTGAGAAACATTTTTCTAAAAAGATTTTAATAGATCTAGCTTATAAAAGTCTCCCATATTTTATTTACACCATTGTGTTTGTACATTTCTTGATTGCTGTTTACATATCAGATACGATTTGATGTTTTCCTATTTGGTTTTATAAGATAATTTTACGAGGTAACCTTTTTTCAATAACACAGGAACAATAAAACTGTATTCATTTTTCACCAATTTCCAATGGAAACGATCTATTTATTTCATTTGGCTTTTGCAACAAAAAAGTAATCAAGAAATTCAGAATAGATTAATTTATTTAAAAAAAAACTCCACTTCACTCAAGATGTATGTGTGGTTCTTTTTCTATCAATTTAAGTGGAATGGAGACTACGACTACATATCTCTCACTCAGCATCAGTATATGTTATATATCCATGATGTGATGAGGATGTAAATTATAAAATTGAAATTAATAGGCAAATAATTCAAAAAGATAAAATACTAATTAGATCATTGGACGATTTTATTCGTTCTTTACCTGCCCATTTAAACGCAATAGTTTCATAAAAAAGCTATATATTGTATTGTCTACAACATTAACAACAACAATAATAATAGTAAAAAATAATTTAAAAAAAATGTAAATTGGATGAAAGATCATGGATTAAGATACTTTGTAACTCCTCGGGAAGATACATACTAGGCATACGTAATTAGGTGCACTCTGATTAGAATTCAGATATATCTCGTATGCAGTTTTTATGAATTTAGAACTCGATGAAATTCATCTGAATGTTTAAAATGATGAATGTATCATTTATATTTACAGAGATAAATAGATAAAAAATATAAACATGTACAAGAAAATAAAAAATAAAAACCAACATGTTAAATATGTACGCATAGATGCAATAGCCTATTGCAGTGGGATATCCAGTGAACGAAAACAAAAGAAAATTCACTCTTCTTATGATAGAGTCGAGAAAGTCAACAATAAAACAATACCGGTGACGATACTGATCAAAAATTATTTCTAGATGATAATTGTACATTTTAAACAAATTATTTGTTAAATTATGTTATTAGAAATATATATGCAAATACACGATGTTTTATGTTCAGTATTTATCGAGATAATTGCTTTAGAAGCTTGCGAAATTGAAATTTAAAAACTGCCAATCTTTGCTGCTTATTGATAAAAAAATTGGAAAAAATCATGTACATACAAAATCGAAAGATCTTTCAAGTCACCAATTTTCTGAGTGTTCCAAAAAGTCCTTAGTATTTTACAATTTCCCAAAGTATGCTTATTTTTTTCACACCAAGTTATCGAGCACACCTGTCTGCTCTTGTCACATGTATATTCAAAAGAGAACTATTGTTTTTCTTGAATATAAACATTTAAAAGTCTGTCTGTGCAGTTTAAAAAATTAAAGATAATTTTTTTAATAAAGTAGGAATCTTTCTACTATTTTGTATACAATTTTAAGAAAAGGTCGTCTCGCGTTTTGTACAAGTATTTTCGGTCTTCTCGATCTATTCACATTCAATGTTTACATCGAGATAAGGTCTGTTTGATTTTGCTTAGTAACTTTATTTAAAAAGTGCCATATCTTTGCTGCACATCAATCGATTCCTTTGGATTTTTCCCCTGACTTTCTCTGATCTAGCTGTATATATATACGAATAATTAGCATGTTCCAGAGAAGTATATAGACAGTACAAAAATAAATTGAAGTTGGTACTCCAGGAATTTGTTCACATAGCAACATTTTAAACCAATTTTACTCCAAGCATCTATAGCCTGCTGTACTTGTCGTAGGCTACTTAAGGAGGAAAATGATAACATTGAGTGGAAGTTTTGTTTTATTTCAATTTATTTCTATTTAACTATTTACCAGAACGTTTTTTCCGTGAATCCATAATTGATAGCGTCCAAAATGGGACAAACATTGAGAAGATCTAGTTTTCAGTGTTTACAGGGGAGGTAATATTTTGTCACTAGATTTCCCACTGATTTTATCTATGTTGTACGTAAAAGAACCAGTGTTATAATGTATTTTAGTCCCTTTGAATGGTGCCCACATTTTTTGTTTTTAAATTGTATAAAATTGCTATAAATATACCCGTTTAATAATACTTGTTTCTTTTCAATAGAAACTAGTTACGGTATGTACAGTAAAAGACAGATAAAAGGAATAGTTGTGGACAAAATTTCAAGAAAGACAATTTTAATTGAATAAAATGCATTTTTGTCGCTGTTTATGTACACTGTATATATTCATTCAACTCTGGAAATTTAAATGCGACATAGGCCATTTTTCGATATTCAGATCAGTTCAACAAGTTCTTAACAGTCGGGTCAGAACTCTACTCTCTTCAAAATTATCTCCCCATTACGCCAGTTAATTTTTTCTATCTTGAAATTGAAAACCATTGTAGGTTAAAAGGAACTAATTAAAGATGACTGGCGCCTCCTAGATTTTACATCCAAGATAACAGGTAGAAGTAAAGTTATTTCCTGCTGCCCTGTTAGTTGAAAATTGAAATAGTGAGAAGTGAGTATTGGCTATTGGTGCGAAAAATTTGGTGAAAACTTTCTGTGATGAAGCAAATTTTCTGTGCAATTTTAAGCAAGGGGTGTTCATCATTCATACTATTTCGAAAATTCCGGAACTATAGAGTACCCTTAAAAAATTTAATTTTTGTCGAAAATTCAGAATTTGACAGTTTTGTTTAACGGATATTTTATAGTGAAAACGCAGAACCCAAAAAGGCTGCCATTGCCGCCTATGTAAATAATTACTTCTTTTTAACTGTAGGGATGACACGCTGTCAGTACAGTTATGCATAAAAAGATCCACAAGTAATATGTTGTCAAGGGCTTTTAGAAATAATTTAAGGGTTGAACGGTGTCTCTAACAACTTTTCTTTCTTTTAGTACCTTTAATGAATAAAATAGTTAAAATGCCTAAATTTTAATGAAAAATGAGTGAACAAAATAAAATTGCATACAAGTAACACTACTGGAACAATGCCCCGTAGATTGGCCGTGAAAATGTCCGTAAAATGCTGGTGATTTTTACAGTGTTTATCACGGTTAATTTACTCAGGGCCGTGAAACTTATCCGTGACAATGCCGTGGAATGACTGTCGTGAAAAGTTTGTGAAAAGGCCGTGAAGAGGTGCAACCTGAAAACTTGGGTGAAAAGACCGTAGAAACCCTGTGAAAAAAAAATGTAGGCTACACCGTGAAAAAGTCGTGATAATGCATTATGTGCCCATTGTGAAAAGACCGTGAAATGTAGTACAGTATGCCTTTATTTGTGGTGAAAAGGCCGTGAAGAGTTGCCAACTGAAAACTTGGTTAAAGAGACCGTAGAAACCCTGTGAAAAACAAAATGTACACCGTGAAAAGTCGTGATAAATTATGTGCCCATTGTGAAAAGACTGTGAAATGTACATGAACTACTGTGATTAACAGCCATTCACTGATTGTGAAAACTCCTGTAAAATGTTAAATGTATTTTTCAGGCCATACTTTAACAAAATATTTAAATGCTGTTTCAATCAAGGAAGTGAAATGAAATGCTTGAAAACCTAGTGTAAACATCTACAGACAACTTATTTAAGTACAATGCAAGCTTAAGTGAGACTATGAAAACCATATTAAAATGCTGTATTTTTTAGTAATAATTGTGACAAAGAATAAAATATTAATTTTAATAGAACTGTAGTAATTATGTAAAGAAAACATAAAAGCACACAAATGTCAATGTGATTAAGTAGCTATATATATAGCTAAAGTCAGCTGTAACATGTATTGTAGAAATTTTGTACATCTCTTGGGTCTGATTTTACCACTTCAGCAATATTTGTCTAATGTAATCCTTCACTTCACTGCCCTTTTGAATAAACTATTCCAGAAAACCATTTATAGAAGTTCCTGTTAATTCCCAGGAAATACTTTTAACTGAAAAGCTCTTCTTTCCAACTGGATTCCTGAACTATTTTATATAAAGACTGCTATATATATATCCTTTTGCTCTTCATTCCTAGAATAAATAAAGAAACATTACATATATTATACATGTATATAAAAAAACTATTTATATATTCAAATTAATTTTGGCATTTATGTACATACATATACTTAAAACAGCTACAATATTATTCCATGCAATACAGGACTTCACGGTTAATGACCCCATATTGAATAGGGGTTAGATTATCATACTGGAGGTGAAAATGGTATGAAAATACTAAAAACATCATTGAAACAGAACAGCCACTTGAAACATGCATAGGTTTTCCCATATTTTCATAACATTTTCCAGAAAATCTGCCCCTATCCAATATGGCATCATTAGTTAACGAAGTTCTGTATTGTCAACTTATATTATTTTTTAAAGACTAAAGACACTTTTAAGACAGACTATTAAATTTAAATGTTTCTTTGAAGTAATAATATGTATGGCTTAAGCCAAACTTGTCTAGACTAAGTGGCCGTAATGAGTCACAGCTATTTATTTTACAGGGGCCAGGGCGTAGCAACTTTACTGCAGGCACATTCGCCATACCAATTATTTTTAAACACCTCATTGCCATACCAATTATTCTTATGATATGGCACAAACCCTTCTAGAAAGGACATTTTGCCGTACAAATATTAAATATTTTCCTGCTACGCCTCTGATTAATCCTTTTGAACTCTGTGTCCCGACGGCCAAATCAGAAAATACTTAAATTGCTCCCCACACATTCAAAGGGGTTACGCCTCTGATTATCAGAGTGAACTCCATTTCAGAGATACTTATTGCTGTTATAATCATTTCCAATTATCTATGTCTATGTCTACGTAGTGTACTGTACATGAATGTCATTTTTATGTGGCCAGTGTGGGAAAAAGGACCCCTTTTTCCCCAAATACATAAACAAAACAAAACCGTAATCGTATTTAAAGAATCCGGTAAGTCTTAGAAAACATTAACCGAAATGATTAAAGGAATCAAGTGCAACAGACTCAAATATAAGTGAATATATCACATGCATGTTTGCGCGGTTTCTGCAAATTCAGTGAAAATCAGTTCAATGGAAATGCTCACAAACGTCATCAACATTTTGGTGATATGATGCATAAAAGAATAAAATATTAATAACTTAACTTACCTCAAACTTGCTGTCACTCGTCTTGCATCTATAAAGTAAATATTAATCGACCTTCGGCGTCTTTCAACCAACCTTGCGGAAATGTCACAATACTCTAAAAGAAACACGAATCCGGATACAGTCTGATATTCCGGAAGTTCTCGTTTTACGTGTTTCGGTTCCAATTAAAATTTAATGTTTACATTGTTTATTGTTAATGTACAGACGAGAAGCAAAATACTTTTCTTTAAATACAAAATATTTATTGGCACAAAGTCATTAATTATAACAATGAATGGTTCCATTTAAAAGTCAGTCTACAGTAGTATTGCATATAATAATATTTAAACAGACATATATTTATAATGAAAAGTTATAGGATATTTAGAAAAATGTGAGTGGAAATAATAAGACCATATTACAATAATCACATGGGATGTTTTAAATCTGAATTAGGATAAGAAAAAATTGACATGAAAAAATATCACGGCCTTTTCACTGGTTTCAACAACCAGTGAAAAGGCCGTGATATTTTTTATTAAGCATGAAAGGACAAATTATCACGGCCTTTTCACGGGATATCGAAATTTCACGGTCTTTTTCTAACATCAAATATTTTTCACGGCCTTTAGAAATATTTTTTTTACAAAAGTCACGGGGTATTTTCACGGCCCTGTGATATTTCACAGACATTTCACGGCCTTTTCATGGGCTGTTGTTACAGTAGTGTAAGAAATACACCTCAAATTTTAAGATTTGTTGTAGCACGAAGCTTTTTTTTCTGTTCTTCAAAGACACACATTCTATTGTTATGACTCATTAGGAAGGTATTTCTCTTGACCCATATACTTCACTTCTTGGTACTGTGAATTTTTAATGTTATTCATCAACATGTAGAACTAAATATATAAAATTATGGAATCTGAAGGAAGATCATGTATCAAATATTTTTGCTTCAAGACAACTCAACTCAAATACGCCAGAACATAAAAAGATGTACCCGACTTTTATGCACCTTCGTTGAACTTTCAAAGCCCATATAAACAGAAATATACCAACTTAGCCATTCCACCTTCTCTTATAAAGAATTCTATTCCTTATGTTTAGTTTCAAGTGGATATCAGATTGTAAAATCATACATAATTTCGTTAAATCCTCTTGAAATATCACACATATACATACATTTAGTCTACTACACGTTTGTACAATTTCTTAAAAGAAATACGAACACGTGTAATTATAATAAATAAAGATTTAATTAAATTTTAAGTACAATCTAGTCATGCACTGGTTGTAATAATTAAGATAAAAGTTAGCACCAATTAAATAATAGAAAAACATAAGAGAATATTTACACGAACACATAAAATGAGTGTACATTCAGGTCTATGAATTTTCTAAAAGGTAATATATGCTGTTGATATTTAACAAAATGTATTGCTGGTTTCTCGATTGAAGAATAATTCATTGACCCTATAATATAACTACATGTTGGATTAAATGAAAAAAAAAAAAAAAAAAAAAACAACAAATATATCGAAATTCATTTGATGATCCAAATGTACATTTGAAGAAAATTAGATCTAAAAATGATGCCCCAAAACAAAACTCAGAGTATACAAGTAAATTCAGAAGGTATACATTTAAAAACAAAGATAAATGAATAATCATTATGTTTAACATTGAACAAAAACGTAACATTAATTTGGTTTTTGTTTATTGATCAAATGATAATGATAATAATAAAATAAATATTTTATACACAACCGATTTTTAAATCATTTCTCCTCATTTTGACATCACCAAACACTCAATGTCTACATATTAAGTCATGTGTAGTGATCCTTACAACATGTGTGCATTACATTGCAATAACTACATTGTATATAATAAATGGCTAATGGAGATCACATAAAAACTATACTGGCCGGAATTATCTAAGGCACTGGATATGTTATAAAAATCGTAAATGTAAAACATTGATAACTTATATACATTGATGGCAAGCAACAGTTTCTACAGGTGTTTTTTACAAGAAAACGAAAAATGTGAAAATATACATACAGAATATATTTTGAAATATAAATGTAAAGAAAACAAAACCAGGCAAAATGGCTAACATTCAGACAAAAATTATGCGACAGTCTTATAATTATTGATATTAGATGGTTAATTGGTTAAGATAACAATTGCACATGTATTACATTATTTGAAAACAGTGTGTTGGTGTTTGTTATGACATATAGAACAGACATACGTACATGTCCCATTTGTTTTTTTTATACAAAGTGTTGTTCTCACATCCTAGCACACATACAAATGTATATACCAAAAAAAGAATTAAAATATTTACATTCTTAAAAAAAAAAGTGTAATGAAAATTTAGTAAAAAATTACTTTTTTGACAGAAAATATTTTTATATTTAAAGGCTGAAGGTAGCAAATTAGCTGTTTTATCGAAATAATTTGATTTCTAGTTATCCTTCGACAAACTTAAGATATGCATTTTGAGGTCCTTACTCAACGATAAACTTTTGGGTGTATACTAACTTAGAACATAGGACACTTTTAGAACTAAGAATCTCTAAAATGTTCTCAGAACACATGAATTTCTTAAGATATTTTTCAAAGCTAAACCCCTGAAGAATACTATGCGACGTATCAGCTATCCGATAGAATAATAAGGTGTTAGTTCGATTTTCGTTTATAAAATATCTTATACATTATATGAAGTATTTATCTATCTATTTGTTATGAATTACATGAGATAATTTTAAAACTCTATAAAGATATCTCATAATTGTAAGAATATCCTTACATTTGAATATGTTGCAATACGGTTCGAGTATTTTTTGACATCACACATTGCTCAAGTTCTCAACAATTATGATTTCTTGCAAACATGTATATTATTTGTTGCAATGGGCATATGATAACATTATTGCTTGTTAGTAAGATGCTATATAATATCCTATGAATCAGACGTTTGCTGTCAACATTCGGTGTCAGAATCTTTGTCATTTTCTTTATTATCATCATTTTCTCCTTCCGCCTGTAAAAATGGTAAATGAGTATACGTAATACGTAAAATTATTATGCAATGTTACAAATTATGGAAAAATTATGATCGATTTTTTCGGAAATGAATATTGATAAATGAAAAATATCTATACCACACATTATTGTATGTATAAGATTTCAGCAAATTTCATATTGAAATTAAAATATGTCAACTCATTCATATCACTTGTACATTTAACACTTATATTAAATATTTATTTTAACTTGCCTCTAAACAATTCTGGTGTTCATTCCCTCGTAAGTTTGTATCTTGTATTCCGCACAAGATATCTAAAACAAACATAAAGCTTAAATTTCCATTTGATCTAAAATTAACGTTCATGAGTAATGTTCAAGAAAATGGAGGAAGGCAAATCAGGAAAAACCCGTGGGACGCATATCAATTATAAAGTACTATTTTCATATTTTCAATGTGAAATATCTGTAGACCATAAAATTCTCTCGTATATGACATTTTCCCATTACAAGTAATTAAAGAAATTGAAATGCAAAGATTTACAGATATTTTTAATTTTATTCTCGGAGAATGGCATTTTTTCTTTTGGAATGAGAACTTAAATTTTTTGCTTCGACCAAAGTCATAAAAAGAATATCTTTAAGAATTATAATCATGTTTCAAACTTTTGATTTGAAAATTGTTTTTAAATCCCCTAAAAAAAACAGACGCTATAATCAAACAAAATAATGTTAATATAAGCTTTACAAATCTTCTGTGAAGAAAAATAAAGATCAAAATACAATTCAATTACTTTGTAGCTTGGTGTAGATCATAAAAAGATGGCTGGAAAATACCAACTTTGATACCTTCATATAGGTTTAATTCTACTTTCATAACAAATGTCTATATTTGTAATATAATGGAGTAAAATTCAAGTTTTGTTCAATTTATGAAATCGGTATCTCTAATTTTAAGAGTTTTGTAATTCATAAAGAAATAAGTAAAATCGGCAAAATGGGAAAATATTCAAGCCTGACAACTGATGATTAAATTTTTTAAAGCTAATTCAAGTTATTAATTTCAATCAGTGAAAAGAAGAACGGAACGGCGGAAACGATGTATAAAAAATTATAAACTTAAACTCAAATCGACTAGATGATGATGATTAGATCTTGTGGCAGCAAACTGGTCGTTCATGCAACAGAAATGTCATAACTTTCTCTTACGGAAAGACCAAATTAAGACAGGTTGATTCATAGTCACAATAATGCTTCTAGGTATGATAAATATATAAAGATGAAAAACATAGCATATTCCCTAATACGAATTTACTAGTTTCAACTGGACATTAAGCACCCATCAACCTATCAGTAGGCGTATCTTGTCATTTCACATCTTCATTATTTTTATTGTTCCGGTCTGTCAGTTTGCATGCGTTCGTACACATCAGGACTGAAATCTAAGATCCGGTCAACTTTTATTATATTTTACTTTCTTGTTTAAAAAATTTTCAACATAATCCACGATACAACTGACATCACCATTCAAGGCGAAAGCATAATTTTATCTGTTAAAATCTTAAAGATTTCTTCCTTCTTAAGAAAACCTATTTTTCTCGTTTAAGAAAAACCTTTGAAAATCCCCATAATTTTACAAATACAGTCTAAAAATAAAAATTTCATAAATATCAGCTGATTCACATGATAAAAATTAAATTTAACTTCAGCGTTTGTTGTTTTATTTTTTTACTGATTTTCACATATTACTGCTGAGAACTTTTGACGTTGCACTGCCAAATCCACTGTCTGTTTCTTGAATTGTTTGCCCTGTTAATAAAAAATAAACCAAAAATAAATAGTACTGTGAAAAGTTGTGAATACTACAAAAAGAAAAAAAAAAGAAAAGAAAAAAAGAATGAAATCACATTGAGTTTAATATAGTATTGAATGATCGCTTTAAAAAACAAATGTTGTAATATCCTTTAAATAATATTTCTAATGTCCTAATTTGAAATCAAATGTCCGATCCAATAACAGAAGGAGGAGATGAATGAGTTGGATCGCCTTTTCGAGGGATTTGTTTGTCGTATAACTTCATCAAAATAAGAATAGATATCTAAACCAGATATCATCCCGTTTTAAATTTGCCTTATCCGCCATCGTTTTGTAGTAATAACTGCGGTAGCAATACACAATAACAATTATAATTTACCCTCATCAATTACCATCTTCTAGAATTTTCCTTGTTTTCTAACATATTAGGCTCACTGTTTGTGTCCTATAATTCCATGTGCATATGTGTGTAATCAGTATCTTTTATAGATTTTAATAACAATATAAAAAATGGTGAAAATTATTTCTTTTCCATGTATCTATGTCAACAATCTGCATTTATGTGAACCAAAATGTTGTCAAAACTAGAACTTGAATCCCTTTCAGTGATAATTTTTCAGAAACCAGTTGCATGTATTTATCAAGAGATCAAATATTAATTATATATCAGTCACCTCATTATTTCCTAAATTGAATCGAAATGTTCGTGTAAAGAAAAAAAGTTTATATTCATTGAGGTAATTCCTTGACCGTCTTAGCCGTTATGGCTTTGAAAAAAGTATTTACAAAAATACCGAACTCTAAAGTAAGTTTAGAAAGGGGAAGTCTATACAAACTGACAAATTCAAACGTTACTTTTAATTAACCAAAGGAACGAACGGATAACAACTGTTATATTCCTTACTTGGTACAAGCATTTTCCGAAGAAAATAATGATTGTCTAACAGAAAATAGCCAATTAAACATTAAAAAAAAAAAAAAAAAAAAAAACCAATCCCGATGTTCATATAATCCGTTTCTAAAGCTATATTATTCTTCAGCTATCTAAAAATCTAATTTATTGCGAAATCACACTCTAACTGTGTATTGCTACCTGTTGTATTCTGATCTGTATATCGTGGAAGAGTAGTAGGAGATTGCGGGTCTGTATGTTCATTTAAGAACGTGAAATTAAAAGTAAAAAAAGTGATCTACCTATAGAAAGAAAATGAACACGAAAAACAATTTGAATGTGATGTTTTGAATTGTCTTTCCTTTGATGATGGGGTTTTAACGACTTTGACTGGCTATAAAGCCCTTGCACGGTCGGTCAGTCTTTCCTTTCGTGACCTACTGCTTCTTTTATTCGGTTACTGATGTTTCGTCCTAGGCAATTATTAATGACGAAAGAGTTGATTTCAAATTTCCAATTGCGAGCCTTTATTACCTATGTAGCAACATTCCAGAAAAACTTGCATATGGATAATAGATCTCCCTGTTGATAAGATTTTCCTTGGTTTTCATTTCCCATTATGATATCCTTGACAGAGATTCCTGCTTACAAAGACGTTATTTACTAAGGGTTTAAAGTCGTCTTTTCGAAAATTTTACGGATGCCATCATTATGTATCATGCATTGTTTGGTGGACCGTTACAGAATATCTGCGTTACATATAACCATGGAATGACCCACATGTCGTAGCTACATTTCCATTGTCTTTCTGTTTATGACAATTACTAATTTTAAACGCGAAATGAGTAAATTTTTGAGTGTTACTAGTAGAATAAAAACTGGTTACCCTTCGGTTTCTGGTGAGATTGCAGTTCCTCAATCTTTACTTTCGTATGTGAACTGATTTTATCTGTTCGTCTTTTTTCCCATGGCCATGGTGTTTTTGTCGTTCTTTGATATGGTTCTTAATTGCCATTTATTGTTGTCTTATCCCTTTTAAGTGTCATTTTTAAATGGTTTGAAATACTCGTCAGAAAGAAAAAAAAGATGTATGTAAGAAATATGATGATATGTTTTTCAAATTGTACTTACTTCCCTTTTCTTCACGTTTCTTTGGTAGAACTTCTTTCAGTGTATTCATGTTGCTTTGAAATTTTGCTGTTAGAATCATCACTTTATTGTTACCAGCTGTACCTCTCTCTATTTTCTTCGAGAGATCATAAATTTTCTGTAAATTTTGTGTTGCTTCTATAAGTTTGTCCTCTTGCAAATTCTTTATACGGGTATTAGTCATACGCAATTGTTTTCTATATTCTACTTCCATTTTTGCTGTATCCTCAAATGCCTGGATAGCCAATTCAATATCACTTTCTTTTTACTCTCCATGTTAAATCGGTTTCATATTCATTTTAAGCCTAGTATATATAATGAGTTTGTTTTGAATCTTCTAGGACAATATCTAAGGTAAGACATTGAGAAAGGGATTTTACAAATAATGTTATCCAATCAACATGACCCTCTTTTAAATTCTATTTTGAGAATATATTGAGCAAATTAAATCTGAAGGTGTCCATATATTTATAGAAAATTTCCGTTTTATAATGTATTATGTAAGATATTAACAAATATACATATAATATTTATCCTAATCAGCTAGGTCTAAAATTCAGCTTTCTTTTTATTTACTTTTCTTATTCTTTTGAAATATAATACAATAAACACACCTTGGTAATTAACATGAAAATAACAATGTAAAATATAGAAGTCACGAGATAGTATAACTACATCTTAGTGAAGTGATTATCATTTCAAAAATCTGAAAACTTTATTACATCGTCTTTGTATTAGATGTAGTCTTCTCATATCCGAGTTGCCTCAACAACTCGGATATGAGAGACGATTACATCTTATTTACATAGAAGTAATACATCATCTTTTTTTTCTTTTTCTTGTTCGAAAAAGAGCAACTAGTTTTGATAAAACAGAGGTAGTGTCATTATCTCTAATTTTCCAGATGCAGTATAACTCTCACAAGATGTTTCATAGTTGTGAATTTGGAATGAAATCTTAGTTGCGACTATGTTTCTGTCATCAACTGATACATTATCACCGCTTTTGTATGGCAATATGTATCATTGTACTATCTTGTCTTTCTCCTGGTTTAATTAACAAAACCTAAACATTTTTATGATAAATGATAACACTTCTATGTAAAGGATATAAGCCGATAACAGTCTATTCTGTTAAATATTTTACAGAATGATCTCTTAGAGATTATATCTTACTTGAAACATTGTTTAACTTGTCAATGAAGGTGAAAAAACAAACAAATACAAACTTTTTTCAATATTTATTTTTATCTAGTGTGTAAATTGTTTTGAATAAACTTAATTAATTTTATCCTACATGTTGGCGGTGTCTTCCTCCTATTCCTACATTTTAAGAATACATATTCCTTCTATTCTTACAAACAAAGTACAATAGCTGTTGTTATAAGGTTATTTGTTGTTTTTGCAATTTAGATTTCATTGATTTACAGATAAATGCATGTAAGTGCCAACATATACACCCATTTGACTTATTTATGAAGACTATATTAAGAATAATGATAATAAAGATAAAAAACATGGGTGCATTGCAGAGAATAATATAGAAAATTTAATTTAGAAGGGCACTTTGAATTTATATAAAAGAAAAATCCGAATGTTTCAAATATGAAAAGAAATGAGGTTGAACAGGCTTAATACAGAAATACAGTATTTTTTACTATAAAAGTATAAGGTTGAATAAGCAAAGCCAAATGTAAACTACACTTCATACCACACAAGGTAAAATGATCCACAGTACCAAGATCATCGCACCTAGGACCCATAGATGGGACCAAGTCGTGTATTAGATCAAGATCACAATTACTTTATATACACTGATTTTGTGATAAATTCTTATCTTTTGAAAAAAATTCTGCATTTTGTTAATTTTGCTCATGGTTCATGCAACATGCTTCTTTTAAGAACTTAAATTCTTGCTTTATGTGGAGTGACTTTATGATAAATTCTGATATCTTAACATATCATATTTTCTAGTAATTTTTATATTTTTTTCTCTTATGTGTAGGATGATATTTTTTTTATAGGAGACTAAGTGCTTCAAGTATAATATGGTGCTTAAATACTGCTTACATCATTGTGTTGTATAGTTCTGTGGTTGTCGTTGGTTCATGTCTGTTATTTAGTAAATGTTTTTGTTATAAATTAGGCCGTTAGTCATCTGATTTGAATTGTTTCATACTTTTGAAGTCGGGGCCTTTTATAACCGACTATACGGTATGGGTTTTTCTCATTGTTGAAGGCCGTACGGTTGCCAATAATTGCTTACATCCACTTTATTTGATTTTTGGTGAATGTTGTGTCTCATTGGCAATAATACGACTTCTCATTATTTTTGAATCTATCTTTTGGGACATTGTACCAATTCCTTTTGATTTATATTTGATGGATTCACGCAATTGAAAAAAAAATCGTTATGCGAGGAAATAAACACAAGAAATTTGAATAAAGGTATAAAAATAAATTACACCGAATAAGGATACAGGACAATATCAATGAGACAAGAACATGCATTTGCTAGAACTTTAAAAATTTTTTTTTAACTAGTAATATTTTCAAATTGGACATTGATAAAAAGTCATGAGGTTTTATGGATATTTACCTGAAGTTAATTAGCTTTATGTTTTAACAACCTGATTTAAGCCCTTGTTTATTTAACGATTCCTCCTATTCCTAAATGGATTTTTACAAATGACATACCAGATTTTAAAATATAGGAATAGGTGGCCCTTTAAACAGTAGCTTCACTTAAACAATAGAAAAAATTAAGAACAGTTGAAGGTAAATGAAGATGTACATGACGACACAGTGTATGTGTATCATGCTTTTGCTTGTTCTAGGACTACATTATATATTTTCCGTTTCTCAAAATGGATAAAGACGATGAATGTATATTCTTAAAGCAACATTCCTTCCGACAAGAAGATATAGATGTCGAATATAGTGATTGTGTTGCTTCAAACTTTGGATTAAAATCAAATCTGTGTTCAGATATATCCGATTCCAGTGCGGACAACGAGGAGGATTTATTTTTAGCAGCTAAAAGTGGCAAGTTTTATATATATTTGGAGATGTAGTCATCTCCTATTACTTCCTTATTCCTTCTGGGGTTTTATTTCTTATTTGTCGAAGGAGGAAAAAAAAAAAAAAAAAAAAAACACATGAAGCTTATGTTGCAGAAAAGATTCAACCATATCGGGTGCACTTCACATACAATACTATAAAATATAATGAATGAGCACAAATGAAGAGATAACAAGCGTGTAAGCAATTTAAATGTTTTTCTTGTTCATCGGACGTTTCCTCTTAAATTAATTCAACGATTTTAAGAGAATTATGATTCAAATATATCTTTTATTTATAAAGTTATAATATCTAAATTCATCGCCATATCCAGAGATCAAGAAATCGATCAGACGTATTCACCTTCTATACATGAAAAAATATGTATTCATAATTTCCCGTATGACGAAAAACTCCTCTTTCCTTCATTGTTCACAGAAATTGACATTGACTCGACGTTATTGTTTACCCAAACCGAACCACCTGAAACCAATCCCACTTTCCGGTTTTTATGCAAGGTTCGTGTCGCTGTTCTTTTAGTTTATTTGCGTATTGCTGTCCTGTGTGTTTTTCATGTTACCGAAATATATTTTCGTCCTTCGATTTCCTCTTACAAATAATGCGTTCTTTTTTTCTTTCAAAACAAAGTTTTGTAAGTGTACATATCCTTGTTTTGTGCTTAAGGAGGTTCGCTACTCAGTTTCAAAATAACAAGCTTTTCATAACACTAGTATATATTGATAGGGATTATTAAAGGAACCAAAAGAGCAAAAAAAAAAAAAAAAAATATAGGTCAATGTGCTTGTTTTCGAGATATTAGCCATTGAAATTGTTCTCTTGATTTTTATAGCTTTATCATTGACATGTTTAAGTGCTCAAAACAATTAAAAATAACAAGGATTTTATAAGACTTTTACAGATGGCTTATAATTATACATGTAAAAGATTTATAAAAAGAAAATGGGGTCAATGGGCAAAATTTTTAAGGCATTCACATGGATAAAACCAGAGGATTCCGAAAATCTGACAAAATTCCAAAACATGACAAGCGAACATCCTTAATGTATACTTATTGTATTCAATCAATTTTACTTTTGAGATCTAAACTAAATTTTACGGTAATATTGTACTTAAAGCGCGGAAATCATTATGTGATCCGTGTAAACTCATCAAACCTTTAAACAAACTTATTAGTAAGGGTTATTGTACCAATGTTGTAATTAGATCTCTGAATATAGTTTACATTGGCACTAAAATCGATTTGTCATTAGCAAATTAAAACAACTAAATTTGTATTTTCTTTTCAAACGGGATGTATAAAGACACACACGTTCATTTTCATCTATAAAGAAGTCACTCCTAACTATCCTACTACCTGTCGATACATTTATTTTTGGCATTGCACAAGTCATGTCTTCTTTGAATGTTCATGACGTTAAAATACTAAATGCATGATTTTTATAATTAATTGTTTTGGCTTTTAACTAGCTGTCAGTAACTGCGAGTACTCTCAAATCGCACTTTCTTGTTAATTTGACCCGTTGATACTATTTGTAATGCTTTTTGTTACTTAATGTTTACATGGATCTTGTCTATATACCAGCTTTGATTATTTGGAATTACTACAAATTTTCACTTCTTCGTACTATGAACATCAAAATTATTTAATTTCTCCTTAAATACTGTTCTTGCACCTGTACAGGAAGTTTTATCTTGCACTAATTGTATAGTTTTATTGTTGATATATATTCACCCCATAAGTACCAGGTGTTAGATTAGTTTTATTGATATTAAAGAAATTTCTTGGTATTCCTAAACGGAAGATTTTATAAAACACAAGAAGTATAGTAACAACAAAATTATTTTCATTTACCTGTGTATAATATGGCGCAGGTTTTTTCAAAAGTGATGATTTTCTAAAATTGTTTAACATTTCACAGTGGTATCATACTTTAACTTTGTTTAAACCTGTTTATTTACTTTTGACATTAATCATTTATCCCTTATAATTTTTATTAACTATGTATTTTCATTCAGGTATCACAGATCATATTTATTCGTTCATTGTGTGTTAATTTACGTTTTTGATTGAGTTAAGCCTTCCAATTGATATTTTATAGCGTGTCTTTCTATGTTGTGATGATATACTATTGTTTCAGAAAAGGGAGAAGGTTTGGTATCATTAAAACGTTTAATCTCGCTGCAAATGTTTGCACCTATCCTTAGTCAGGAATCTGATGTACAGTAGTTGTCGTCTGTTTATGTAGTTCATACGTGTTTCTCATTTCTCGTTTTATATAGATTAGACCGTTGGTTTTCCCGTTTGAATGGTTTTACACTAGTAAATTTTGGGGTCCTTTATAGCGTGCTGTTCAGTGTTGAAGGTTGTACCTTGACCTATAATGGTTTCCTTTTATAAATTGTTACTTGGATGGATAGTTGTCTCATTGGCACTCATACAACATCTTCCTATATCTATATAAAGTGAAGTGTTTGAAATTGTTCATAAATAAACTTGAAAGAAACAGATTTAAATTGTATTTTGACGTTATATATAGTATATATACCTTTGTTAATAATTCCCCCCTTTTCAATCAATTCAATGCAAGAAAGGGTTGTTATGTTCACATTTATATAACACAATTAAAAACTGTCTTAAAACTTATTTAACAAACATGATTAAATCTAGCCCCTACGTTTATTTGAAGAGACTACACCGGTTTCTGGAAAAAGAAAACGATCCCTACGAATAAGGTGCAAATCGGACACACGGTTGATTTCTTTAACCTGTGATAACGTCTTCCCTTTTTCTGTGTCTTCTATTCATCGTCGTTGATAAACGAAGTTTTGCAATATATTTCTATACAGGTATTAGTATCAAATTTTTGAAACAAAAAACTTGCAAATCAACATCGACACATGAAATTATAAAAACTGTTGTAGCCCCTAGTTTACGAAGCAAGTTCTCGATTTGCAAAATGTACACAGGGATATATTTTTAGGTTTTTAATCAAATTTGTGATTAGCTATTTTGTCAAGGAACAATCTTTGGCTTTCACATGAACAGTTAAAAAAACATCAACTTCAGATAAACGATGATAATGATATGATTTTACAGGTGGTCCTCGTATTGCAGCATGATCTATCAAGCGTAAGAAGCATTATTTTATTTTTTATTTTTTATTTTAGCTGAAAATAATGTTAGAAGTAATGAGAGCAACACCATAGGTCGATTTTGATACCCAAAGACGGACGAGGATATCAAAAATCTTGTGCAAAAGACATACCTAAAAGCACCAAAAACAAAACTTACAACGAGCATTGTGAACCAAATTGGGGATAAAGGAGACAACCCAAATCCTGAGAAAAAATGGCCGTGAAATAAGTATTGACGCTGGCAGTGTTAATATCAATTTAAACGTTTTCTTTTCAAGAAACCGTCTTGATGAATGACGAAATTATTGTATTGGAAGGTGACCTTTATAAAATTAAAACTGTGTAGTGGTCATTAGTTCTTTTGTTGTAAATTGTTTTCAAAATGAAGAAGCAAATTGTGTGAATTGATGGATTTTTTTTAGTCCTTGAACTATTGTTTACTTGTAAGAATCAATTATGCTACCTTCAGCTTTCCAATATTTTTAAGAAAGAGGAGCGTTATTCTTTAAAATATTGGACATTTTAAGGTAACATCATGGCTTCTTACAGGTAAATGACGTCACAACAATGTTTTAAGTGAGTATATATAAATTCGTAAAACTTGTGATTTTGTAATTATTACGAAGTTTATATCCGAAGTGATATTTATATGTTTATACTCTCGTTAATGTTCTGCACAACATATGAAAAATAAATATTCATCACAATGATTGGTCTTGTAAACAGGTAAATCAAAGAAAGTGCTATACTGTGACAAGAATGAAAAGGTATACACATAGTTCATCAAAATATTATACGAAAACTAGACCTAACAACACGAACGACACTTAGGACTTGGCCATGCAAACTCATGTGCTTCGGTATCTAGAGAAGTTCATAACGCTCATCATATTACTGTAAATTCAGAAATTATTGCGAGGTTTTTGTTAATGCGAATAATGCGACTGTGTGAGTATCGCAATAATAAGAACACGCATTTTGATATCTGATACATATATCTGTATGCAGCTTTTTCAGAAATCGCAATAATTAATCTCTCATTTTGTTCATTCTTCAAAAAATCAGAATAATAAATGCACCCAATAATTTCTGAATTTACATTACTTTGAAACAATATAGATTGCAGTATAACCAAATAGAAATATGCCTGAGTGATTAACTGTTAGGTACAACAATGGAAATATTCCACACTCATGTAAAATACCGGTACCGGGTTTATAGTTTTAAGCTACAAATATCAGTTGCATATGGCATCTTCTCTTTATTGTTGCTTATTTTGCATATCATTTTTGATTATACATTGTATTTGAATAATGTTTGCGTGATTTTGTTGCATTGTATAGTGCTTAAGCATGTTTTTATTCTCCGTTCATTATTATATAAAATATAATTATGAGATTTTTTGAAGTGCCACACGAGTCTTAATTGAATAATATATAAATGTACCTACACTAGAGGATTTGTTATTATCAATAACAACAGGTCAAAATACTTTTTTCACATCGCAGTTTAAATGCATCACTTCAAATCTCATTAACGATACCAGAATCAACTGGTGAAAAGGTGCATCCCATTACTGAAGAAAAGTGTATCATAATGACATTCTATAATGAATGTGCTGTCTAAAAGGCTTTGACGTTTCACATTTTAAAAATAATGAAGTTTGAATTGACCAACAGTTAAAAGATTGCACCCATTGATAGAGAATGTTTATTAGTATAAAAGAGGTAATGAAGATATTGTAACCATTCATTTCCAATCACTGAAGTTTGTTGAACCAGGGTTATCTCAAAGAAAGTCTCGTCCTTTTCTAAAAAACGTTCATCGGAAGATACCAAGACCTTGTTGGTAAATATTCTGTATGAACTTCATAATAATACATGATAGTCTTGGAGGATAGATTCTCGGACTGACTTTGTTTATCATCTTAATTACGTATTATAGCGTTCTTTTATATGTCTTTGTATATTTTAACATTTACTGTAGTCCATTTTGGTAATATTCTTTTGGCGTGCCTCGGTATTTATACATCCCTCCGTTGTGTTATTGTGCTATGGTCATTTTTGTATTTTGTCTTTCATTTTGCTGATGTGCGTGTTTATATGCCATTTTGTTTTTGTTTGTTGACATAGTTGTTTGTTTTTGTAGTAATTAAGATTATAACACAATGTTGACTATTGTACCCCAATTTTTGACATTTTTATCTATTATGTCTGTTTGTGTTGCTCGCACAATTTTGTTAATATAAATGAATTCTATGCAACAGTTTAGCTAGCTATAAAACCAGGTTTAATCACCATTGTCTACATAAGGAAATGTATGTACCAAATTAGGAATATGACAGTTGTTTTCCATTCGTTTGATGCGTTTGAGCTTTTAGATAAGGAGCTTTCCGTTTTGAATTTTCTTTGTGGTCATTATATGTTCTGAAAATTCAATCATCCAATTATCAAATAATTTAAAATGTTTTGACTTTAATATGAGAACTTTTGTCATGAAGACGGTTCATAATTAATTTGTTCTAAACAATGTTTCAATCAATGATCATTGTTTTCTGACAAAAAATGCATTGCTTATGTTTGTTTTACAGTAAATACCTAATTAATGATATGAAATGGAGATAATTTTCACTAAAATCAGTGAATGATACTTGAGGTAAGGTTATTTCCTTTTCATGAATTCAACATTTTCACATATCTAACAGACGAGTTTTATATTTAAAAAAAAACAACAACACAATAACAGTTCAATCAAAACGATCTCAACAATACATTAATTATTTAATAGAATAAGAGGAGACGTGAAGTAAACATTAATGAGAAAATCAAACGAAACAATGAAATAAACAACACAAATAAACATCTAGACAGGTGTCTAGAGATATTTGAGGCTATAACTTGTGCAGTATTTTGTTACATTTATATCACTAAAGGACAAAACATTTTGGATATGCATAGTAATTTGTTCTAACATAAGAATATCTAAATTATTAGCAATTTAATTTCTCACCATTCAACGATAGTTTTATTTCAGATTTATATTGCATGGCACTTTAATATATAAAAATAACACTGTATATGTTTTTTGCGTCCGAATCGTTTTTCGCTCAAACCTTAACATTTGAAAACCAATGATGATATAGATGAGGATCTAAATGACAAAAGGGGACATGAAAAGAATAGCCACTTTCATCTAAGGTAAACGTTTCCTAGTAGTATCTGAATGATTGCTTGATTTATCAACTAAAAAAATAATACTAATAATATCCTCACGACCAAGTGATATTTATTGTAAATACATTTTGTTCTTCAGAAGCGTTTTTATGAATTTATTTTTATTAGGAAATTTCATAACCAAACATGTAAGAGCCAAGGATGTACAAATATATGTAGGAGGTAAATGACAACAGGAACCTAAAAGTAATAGTTAATTCATATAGTTTGTCTGGGGAGGTGGATCCTTAGTTCCTGATTGATTTCTATTAATCAACGGAAATTTTCAGAAATGTATGATACACAAGTAAAAAAAAAAAAAATACCAAGCTCCAAGGCAAATTCAAAAAGAGGAAGTCCATAGAAACTGACAAATCAAACGCTTTCAATAAACAGAACACATGTAAAAAAACTGCCATATTCCTGACTTGGTACAAACATTTTCCGAAGAAAATGGTGGGTTAAATCTAGTTTTGTAGCTAGCTCAACATCCCACTTATATGACAGTTGTTTATAGTTCCGTTATATTGACAAAATTTGGTGAACAACCAAAAACAGACATAATATGTTAATGTGACAATAATTGGGTCACAACAGCCAAAACTGTGTTAACATACATCACAAACATACAACAAAATTATCTAACAATTCAAGCAAACAACAAATTAATCCATCAGAGGCATCAATAAAAAAGGTGTACCAGAGAGTAAATAAACTCATCATAGATAAAATTGAGAATGGAAATGGGGAATACGTCAAAGAGACAACAACCCGACCAAAGAGCAGACAACAGCCGAAGGCCACCAATGGGTCTCCAACGCACCCGGAGGTGGTCCTCAGCTGGCCCCTAAGTAAAATTGTGTACTAGTTCAGAGAAAATGGACGTCACATTAAACTCCAAAACATATAAATGAACTAAAATTAAAAAAACATGCAAGACTAACAAAGGCCAGAGGCTTCTGACTTTGGACAGGCGCAAAAATGCGGCGGGGTTAAACATGTTTTGTGAGATCTCAACCCTCCCCCTATACCTCTAGCCAATGTAGAATAAAGAAACACATAGCAATACGCACAGTAAAAAGAAGTCCGAGGATTAAAATTTAGTACGCCAGGCGCGCGTTTCGTCTTCAAAAAGACTGATCAGTGACGCTGATTTTTGACAAATTTGAAAATGAAGTCAACAAAAAAATGTTTTTGTGAATGATAGTACATACAGTATACAGTATACACTTTCTCAATCAAGTAGGAAATAGATAAATATGGATACAAGGGTGAACAAATTAGAAACAACAGTGAATAAACCCTGTGTGTCCGAATCGCATATGAGGACCCACCTGCACCTGGAATGCCAAAAGTGAAAAAGTAAAAACTCGATATACTTCGGGAATCTAAAAGTCCACCGGTAGTGGTGTCAACTTAGTGCTAGTTAATGAAAATGACACTTTATAATGTTTTTGCGTCTGAAAATATCTATTGTTGTGTAACATTTGACTTTATTTACATGTATGCACTAAAACTAGATGCGCAATACAGCATCCTCAATTCTTCAGTAAATAACTTCATGGTGATGACAATACAACCTCAAGTTTCAATGTTTGTATAGTTTATTGCTATTTTGAATTGCAGTATGAAACAAGAAGATGTGGTATAATTGCCAATGAAACCAATAAGCCATGGTAATAGCAGTCGATCTATTCTAGCTATTGTGAGTTGCTAGTTTTGTTTCTAGAAAAAGCACATAGATAATGTTAAAAAAAAACTCATCAAAGATACCAGGCTTGTAGTTTTGTAAACCAGATGCGCGTTTCGTCTACAAAAGACTCACAAGTGACGCTCGAATCAAAAGATTTAAAGGTCAAATATATGACAAAGTTAAAAAGCATTGTAAATGGCATAATGATTGAATAATTAATAAAAAAAGCCCTCCACTTAATATTTTCAAGTTCATATGCCAAAACGAAATATTTAAATTTTGACACCTAATTATTACTGCTAGTGCATTTATAAACCAGGTTCGTGGATCTATGGCTGTTGATATACTAGGTTTGTTACAAAATAACAAGTTCAATGCATTTACCCACCCAATGGCAAAGTACATTATAATTAATAATCTTTTAAATAATATCTTTCTTATTAGGCGAGTGACAGTTTTCAAAAAGACGCTTAGTTATCGACTTTAATGCACCCACCTAACAAACGGCTATATTATATATCATTCGAAAGCTTATAAACCATACTTTCTGTTTTGCCCGGTCGTCAATAATTCGTACAGTGCAATTTTCGTTAAGTCAAGGTCAAAGATCAAAATTGAAAATTTGGAAATTTTGCTAGAATTAAACAAAATGCCCTTTTCTGGTACTTGTATGATAATTTTTTTTCTAAAAATTATCTGAATTTTATAAAACGAAATACCATAATTCCAAATCAAATGCAAACTAAACTATTGATTGCGCAATATTTACAAAAAATTGATTTCTTGAAAAAACTTCCAAAAATGATAAAATTGCAGTTAAAGCTAAATGTTTCCTGATGTTTGAATATTTATATGTCAAAAATAGTAGAGATTTATCGTTTATAGGCCAAGGGAAGTTTTTCATAATTTTAAACTGCAATTAATATAATAAAATTTTAATCCTGGTATCTATGATGAGTTTATTTACAACCACTGGGTCGATGCCACTGCTAATGGAGATTTATTTCCCGAGGGTATCACCAGCCCAGTAGTCAGCACTTCTGTGTTGACTTGAGTTATCATTGATATGTTCATAATAATAAATAAACTGTTAACAAAACTTTGAATGTTTGAAATACTAAGGCTTTTCTACTTCAGGAATAGATTACCTTAGCTGTATTTGGCAAAACTTTTAGGAATTTTTGGTCTTCAATGTTCTTCAACTTCGTACTTTATTTGGCCTTTTAAACATTTTTGATTCGAGCGTCACTGATGAGTCTTTTGTAGACGAAACGCGCGTCGGCATAAATATAAAATTTTAATCCTGGTATCTATGATGAGTTTATATAGGTCAGGATGCAGCCTTTTAATGAAGCTTTTGTAGTTGACATAAAAATACCATCTGCAAATATGGATCATTTTCATTTTATGGCTAGATAAAATTGTCCATATCGGCAGAAAATGATTAACCATATTTGAAAAAAGGGTAATGGAAGTACTTTTTAGTTTTGGTCATGCTGTCATCTGTTTTTTTTTTTTAACTTTGGTTTGAGACTGCCTCCTTGTTATTTTGTGTCCTTCTTTCAACCAAACAAAAGAAAACCAGATGGTTCAAAGCTGAGCGAATAAAAGACAAGAGAACGTAAAACTCAGTTACATCCTCTGGAATTTTGGCTGATTTGAATCAAGATCCGGTGAAATCTTTAAGAGTTAACTACCTTTACCAAATAAATTTGTGGTTATGTTTTGTAACTCGTAAACCGTAAGCCGTATAATTATAAAGTCATTTTATTGGAGGTCAGTGGGTCCTACACAGAAAACTGATGATATCGATGCAAGATATAAAAAAGAAAAACATCAAAAATACATAACTCCAAGGAAAATCCAAAACGGAAAGTTCCTGATCAAATGACAAAACCAAAAAGCTCAAACACATCCAACGAAAAGAAAACAATTGTCAATAACCTCGTTCTTCTCTCTCTCTTTATATAATATAGCGAAATGTAGAAATCATCTTGTCCCTACGTTCTTTTCTTTATTCTTTCCATTCATATAACCATTAGTTAGTCCAAAACAACTTTGTAATGAGCAATATTCCTCCTATATTGCTTGGTAGATTTTAGTGAAGTTCAAAGTTTAAAAGTGCACATATGGAGGTTGTACATGACGAGATTTTATTTTCATAATACACATATTAGAATAGAGTTAAAATAGTAAGCACTTCAAATTAACCTTAACATACCTGCTTTTAAGCTATTTGCTTTTATAATAAATTAATTCGACGAAAAGATAACTAAAGAAAAATTGAACTATTCATTCTTAATTTTATTCTTAAAATTTTGTTTGTTTTGATAGTAAAATGTACTATAACTTGAATTTGAAGGTACAAGGCTTTTTATTAGAAAATACTTAGTGAAATATATTGGAAATAATTTTAGAATTTTGCTATGAATGTTTTACTTGTCTTTTTGGCTTTGAAACTTTTTGTTTCTATGTCTTCGCTTTGAAGAATACTCGCGTCTATAAATAAATTTCTCATACGGTATCATGTTTGCATTTTTAGTCAGTGGCTTAATGAATTATATGAGTTGACATAAAAACACCATCTGCAAATATGGATCATTTTCATTTTATGGTTAGATAAAATTGTCCATATCGGCGAAAATGATTAACCATATTTGAAAAAGGGTAATGGAAGTACTTTTTAGTTTTGGTCATGCTGTCATCTGTTTTTTTTTTTTAACTTTGGTTTGAGACTGCCTCCTCGTTATTTTTTTTCCTTCTTTCAACCAAACAAAAGAAAACCAGATGGTTCAAAGCTGAGCGAATAAAGACAAGAGAGCGTAAAACTCAGTTACATCCTCTGGAATTTTGGCTGATTTGAATCGAAGCGATCCGGTGAAATCTTTAAGGAGTTAACTACCTTTACCAAATAAATTTGTGGTTATGTTTTGTAACTCGTAAACCGTAAGCCGTATAATTATAAAGTCATTTTATTGGAGGTCAGTGGGTCCTAACACAGAAAACTGATGATATCGATGCAAGATATATAAAAAAAAAAAGAAAAACATCAAAAATACATAACTCCAAGGAAAATCCAAAACGGAAAGTTCCTGATCAAATGACAAAACCAAAAAGCTCAAACACATCCAACGAAAGGAAAACAATTGTCAATAACCTCGTTCTTCTCTCTCTCTCTTTATATAATATAGCGAAATGTAGAAATCATCTTGTCCCTACGTTCTTTTTCTTTATTCTTTTCATTCATATAACCATTAGTTAGTCCAAAACAACTTTGTAATGAGCAATATTCCTCCTACATTGCTTGGTAGATTTTAGTGAAGTTCAAAGTTTAAAAGTGCACATATGGAGGTTGTACATGACGAGATTTTATTTTCATAATACACATATTAGAATAGAGTTAAAAATAGTAAGCACTTCAAATTAACCTTAACATACCTGCTTTTAAGCTATCTCATAAAGTTAACCTCAATCTATTTAAAATGTAGATTTCTGATTTCGTTATACTCATACGATATATGAGCAGCTGAGTCGTGATATATCTGAATTTTATGTCAACTAATATCACTTATAATTGTTGTGAGATCTTTGCACCATTAGAAACCCAACGAAAATAATATGAAAATAAAGTGGGAAAATCGCCAAAAGTCCGATCAACAACGGAGGGCTTAGTGCCAAATAAATATTTGAGTTTAGATGACATAAAATCAATTAAAAAACTGGGAAAATGCAACCACAATTTTCATTTCTCACAATTGTATAAATATTTTAGAATAAATTACCTTCATTTTAACCATATATATATTCTTAATGTACATGTACTATCTTTAATATGCAAATGTTCATTAAATGCTTGACAGATGATCTACTAAAATAGTGCTCTGTTTTTCTGATTGACTTAAATGAAAATATTATATGGCACATCTATATTGAAATTTTAATGTAAAACCATGGCCAATTAAATTTGAAACAAAAGTGGATCAAATGCCTTTATATTTCAGTTTCTATTTAGCAAATTTATTTCTAACATGTAGCTGAAATAAGCATCAATATAAAAACTGCTTTTTTTTTAAGAGGTTGCCTAATTTTATAAAAGACTATTGATGCTGATTGGTAGATTTTTTGTTCTGACACCTTCACAGTAATTTCGTCCTTGATACTAATAAATAAAACTAATGTATTGTTGACGGGCATTGCCAGTTTTTCTGCCGAAGGTCGGTGGTTCCTTTGGCACTTCCTGGGCCTCCACCACTAAAAACTGATCGCCGCAAAATACTTAAGAAGTAAATAGTACTGAAAAGTGCGTTAAACACCAAAAATCAATCAATCATCTTTATAGTATAATGTACTTATATGTTAGCTATTCAGGAAGTGTAAGTATAGTTATTGCGAATTGCTAGAATTTACAAATAAAAAACTGAATAAATGTAAGTACGTTGTGTCGAAGTCGAAGAGACCGGACCAAAGTATTCGACTCATCCGAGGTTCGACTCATCCGAGGTCGAGTGTGTCGTCATAAATTTGGAATGCATGAAATACGGTATAAGATTTGTGTAAACTATAGATACAATAAACAGTGTGCCTTTTTTCGATATGACACTTTATGATTGTGTATTCAATCTCCATTTTTAGTCCTTCGTAATAATTAAACACACAAGTACAGATACAAATCATGCACAAATAAAATCAATCATATAGTATACACAAATATTTACAAAGGTCAGTCACTATAAATTATGAAATCAATCGCGGAATGAAATAAGTTCTGAACGATCTCCGATGAGGTCGTCTGCTTTACATAAATTATCATGAATTTATCATAATTGTCATAATCCTTTTATTTATTGTAATTGATGAGTTTTAAATCTAACGATTCATTTAATGTCGGCTTGGGTCATTTAGATTCGTTTCGTTTTTATCTCATGTGAAATATGTTCAACACACTAACATTTTGCTTGAACAATCAACAAAGGTGTTAATTACCGGTCACCATAAGCATGTCATTTTAACTGTTATACAAACAAATATGTAAACTCAGCTTTAATCACTTTTGAAAATGATTAGGTTGCATAAGAAATACATCCGATTTGAATTTTTATCATTAGGTCTGCATCTTTCGAAAATTCTTACTTTCGAACTTCGAGACATCGGGGTCAATTTACATTAATTTTACATCGACTGGACTATAAAATTTACTCGACTTAACCGAGTATTCGAATCAACCGAGTTCGACTCATCAGAGGTAATTATGCATTGATCAAACGGGAATTTTACCGGGACAGAGTAATTACTTCGACTCATCCGAATTTTCGACACAACGAGGTTCGACTGTGAATATAATGACAACATGTCTTAATTTATTTACAAGAAATGACGTAGTTTGATAGGATTTAAAACTTCGGCCAGTCATGAAGAACATTTTCAGTGGCTAGCTTATAATAGCTTTCGCTTCCTTAGTAAATGCACCATGCAGTATAAGCAACCAAGAAAACATATAAATATTGAAATATCGAAGTTTCGTTTCCAAACTTTCCCCTAAAAGCATGAATTTCCTGTGTATTATATCCCTTAACCTTTTTGCACTTTTAAGATTTGTGTTTTTGTCAACCTAATATTGACTACATACAATTTGTTTTTAACATAGAACAGCTAAAAGGGCTATCTTTTTGCAGATGGCGGTATTTTGGGCAACTGCATGGGTTGTTATAATTGGCTGTTTAATTAACAAGAAGCGTTATTTCAGTAATTTTATGACGCCAAAAACATCTTCAGAACTAAATAAAATATGATATTTGCAATTGGTTTTATGTTGAATAACAATTGAATCACAGACAAAAATTTTGGTTTTCACGCAATTTTATTATTTTCACTGGAATTTCTGGAAAACGGCGCTATTTATTAAAATTTCGACATTAGTATTTCTTAGTCCTTTGGAAAATAACTATAAACATCTGTTCTAATAGATTTTCATATTTTCATACAAAATACTATTATGCAGAAGACAGAATATGCAAAAATGCTGACATTTTGTAAAATTAGAAATAGTCTGTCCTTGACCTTTCATCGTGATTTGACGGAAACTGCACCATACGAATATTTGACGACCGGGCAAAAAGATAGTACAGATGATGTGCATTCGAATGGTATATGATCTAGCCGTATGTTAGGTGGGTGCATTTAAAAATAAAATTTTATGGTTAATGTCACTCGTCTATATCGAGGTTTGATCTCTCAATGGCCTATATCCAAAATCCATTTATTCATACTTATCATTTTACATTTTTTTAATTGAAAATCAAGTGCATGGAAATGATAACCATTGCTCAATTTTTCTTATAGTTTCATTGTCATTAAGCGATTTAGTATGTCGTTAAAAAAAATATTTGCCTAAAAAAAAAAGAATTAAAAAAAAAAGAATCAGGCGGATAATATATTATAAATTGGAAGACCCTTTATGACCCCAAAAAGGCTTTGCAAACATATGCGTTTGTAAAAATTGTAACACGAGTTATCTTTTACCTTACATAATGCTTAATCTCTAATCTGCTTCCAGTTTCTGATATGCCAAATCAATAAACTATTATGTCATACCAGCTAAATAGTATGTTATTCAGGAAAACTGATATGTTCCATATTCAAAGTGAAGCATAATTCCAGAAGATTGAAAATTGCTTCGTGCCAAGGTCTCCTTTTAACGGGTTTCGGCTGCTCTTTTTGAATTGTTTTCTCCCCTGGGCAACCAAAACCTCACAGAAGACCGGGGAGATCTCAGGTGTACCGGGGAGGGTAAACATATCAGTAGTTCGCATTCAATATTAAGTCGCGATCGTATGTGATAAAGCTATTTAAGACTGCATTCCTGTCTTGTTATATCTTTGGCTTTAGCTCTGGAAACGAGAGTGACTGAAAAGTTAACTGGTAAGTTGCACTAGTTATACATTATTCAAAGTGGTTTTATATGTGAAAAACACAACAAAACGGCGAAATAAGCGTAACGTCATCGAATTGTATGCCGCAAAACGTCCATTTTTATTTTTCAGTACCAACCAGGTTACAGATTGGTAAATATACCAAAAACGAAGTCGGTGACAAAATGATAAAATTGTTAAATCTCCGATTTCGAATCCATAGATTTTTCTTTAAAATATATATGTTGTTGATACACAAATGTCCGTTTTAAAATGAAATTAAATAAGCATGTTGTCACCGATTTTGTTTTTGTATATTAACCTAAATCTGTTACTTTGTAGGTAGTGAAAAACGTAAAAAAAAAAATCGAAGTAAAATTACGGCTTACAACGCAATGACGTTACGCTTATTTCGACGTTTTGTGGTATTTTTAACAGACTTTGAATAGTGTATATAATGAAAACAATGCATGTGACCCAAATATTATTTTATATCATTAAAACGGAAATTTAAATATCAATAACATATAATTTTTGAAGAAAAATCTATAGATTTGAAATTAGAGATCTGATGAAAGACACATTTAAAAACATTTTTCGCCGATTTTATATGCTTTCTATACAAATGTGCACCTATTTTGAAAGAATTCAATCAGAAATATTAAAGAAAAAAAAAAAAGATTATGTTTTCGATTTTCAGTTATAGTTTAACGTTTTACCAAAATCTGCGACATAGCCCATTTACTGTAACTTAACCCAAACAAAACTTTTTCCTGCAAACTAAAAATGAAAAGCGTCTCTGCAGAAAATGTTACAAAAAAAGTAAAATAACAAAAATACCGAACCCCAAGGAAAATTCAAAACGGAAGTTCCCTTATCAAATAGCAAAAACAAAAGCTCAAACACATTAAACGAATGGAGAACAACTGTCATATTCCTGACTTGGTACAGGCATTTCCTTATGTAGAAAATGGTGGATTAAACCAGGTTTTATAGCTAGCTAAATAAACTAATCACAGATACCAGGATTGAAAATTTGTATTTGCACCAGACGCGCGTTTCGTCTACAAAAGACTCTTCAGTGACGCTCGAATCAAAAAAAGTTAAAAAAATTCAAAAATTCCTAAAAGTTTTGCCAAATACAGCTAAGGTAATCTATTCCTGAGGTAGAAAAGCCTTAGTATTTCAAAAATGTAAAGGTTTGTAAACAGTTAATTTATAATTATGACCATATCAAGGATAATTCATGTCAACAGAGAAGTGTTGACTACTGGGCTGGTGATACCCTCGGGGAATAAAAACTCCACTAGAAGTGGCATCGGCCCAGTGTTTGTAAATAAGCTCATCACATAAACCAGGATTGAAATTTTGTATTTGCGCCAGACGCGCGTTTCGTCTACAAAAGACTCATCAGTGACGTTCGAGTAAAAAAAAAGTTAAAAAGGCCAAATAAAGTACGAAGTTGAAGGGCATTGAGGACTAAACCTCTCACTTGTATGACAGTCGCATAAAATTCCATTGTATTGACAACAATGTGTGAACAAAACAAACAGACATAATAGATAAAATGTCAAAATAGGGGATTTTATGTTTCGCTAATACAGACCATATACTAAAATAAACGTCATTCAGTCGTTCAGTCATTCATACGTTCAATGCTGAAATAAAAATAAAAATAAGAAGATGTGGTATGATTGCCAACGAAACAACTTTCCACCACAGAACAAATAAAGTAAAAGTAAGCAACTTTATACCACTGTAAGGCCTATAACAATGCGCAAAACCAATACCGCATAACAAGCTATGAAAGGCATTCTTGAACCCCACAGAGCCGAACGGACAACGTACTTAACATTGGACATGTTGGGGTTTTTGCCAGTATTGGAAAACCGAGCTTGCCTAAAATGCAGGCGACCGGGGATTCAATTAAAAGACTTTAAGGAGTTCATTATGTTACTTCATTGCTAGACAAGGCATAATCAGTTGCCACTGTTCATTCTGGAGTTAAATCTAAAAAGTAAAATAACAAAAATAGCGAACTCCAAGGGAAATTCAAAACGGAAAGTCCTTTATAAAATGGCAAAATCAAAAGCTAAAACACATCTAACAAATGGAAAACAACTGTCATATTCCTGACTTGGTACAGGCATTTCCTTATGTAGAATATGGTGGATTAAACCTGGTTTTATAGCTAGCTAAACCTCTCACCTGTATGACAGTCGCATAAAACATGCAATTCATGTCGCCGTCGTGAATTCAAAGATTCCTGATCAGCTAATATAACAGATGCATTAATGAACGATTTCGCAGATCAATACACACACGACGTTTTATTTGTATTAGTCAATCCTACAAATTTTGTATCAATTTAACAGAAATGTCGGTTTTATGGAAGGAAGGGTTTCGAAAGAGCACAATTTGAATAAAATCGGATCATTTTCGAGATTTGTACGGGCATTTAATGCTTCATTATCGCTTTTTTGCTTTTATAATAAATTAATTCGACGAAAAGATAACTACAGAAAAATTGAATTATTCATTCTCAATTTTATTCTTAAAGTTTTGTTTGTTTTGACTAGTAAAATGACTATAACTTCGAATTTGAAGGTAGAAATTTTGTATATTAAAAATAAATTTAAAGATATTATAAATTAGATTTTAGAATATGTCTATGAATGGCTTTTTACTCATGTCTATGGTCTTTTCTTTTTATTTTGTTGTCGTTGCTTCGCTTGTGAAGATATTGACTCGCGTCGATACAAGTATCTCTCATACGTAAATGCATTGTCTTTTGCCACTGTTCTATCAGCTATAGAAGATTTATACAGAGTTCAAATATACACTCTCATATATCTACATAGAATAATATATGCTCCGGTTACATGTAAAACTTCACTAGAATGCAACAGATGATCAGCAAACAGCGTTCTCTGCGAAGAAAGGGAGACAATTCTGTCATGTTCGTTCCTTACCGACGTAAAATTTTGCGAAAGAGTTCAGTTCTGAGTTTTTCACTTAGAACAAAATAGATGGCAAAGTTCGACATGCAGCCTATGACTGTAGTTATTTTCAGCCCTTCAAAGAACATTTTAAAGTCATCTAATTCCATGTTCATATCTTTCCATACTGTTATTACCATATAATTTAACTGTTCACTATATGGCGACGACACCAACATTAACGGAGTTACATTTTTATCTAGGTTGTCTGCTAGTTTTTTCCAACAAGAAACAAACTGGCCAATAAATTTCGATAACACTTTATGTATTTTTTATTCCAACATTCCCTAGTCTTCAGTTCATTCGTCACTTTATTCAAAACTGCATTAATTGTTTTCTCCCATTGGTCCTGTAGTTTTTTAAATAAATTATCAAATTGATCTAAATACTCCTGGTTCAATCCTTGCTTTATCATATTTCTTATTGCAGTTTTGCGTTTTCCTACGATTTGCTTTACATCTTTTGATATCCCTTCAACGACGTTTCTGTTTTCACACACAAAATTTAACCTTTCTCGAAGAAATGGTCTTCCTTGTCTATGTCGTCTAAAAGGATCCATTCTAGATGAAAACGGATCATACCTGTTATAGACCGGTACGTAACTGCCTCTCATTGTAGAAATGTTTTTAATTTCTTTCGTATCCATTTCTTGGAAACAAGTATTTTGGTCTCTTTCTATTTCATTGCTAACTTTCTGCCAAACTACGTTTTTATCATCGCTTTTGGTCCAATATGTTCCTAAAATATTACCGTTTAGATAAAGACGTGGTACCTCTGTAACCAGGAAAACAACCAGGACACATAGAACTAGGACGCTAGACCTCTTCTTAATGTGCGATACGGGTGTTTTTCCCCCTTGCTTTGTTAATGCACAAAGTCTTGAAAATAATGCAGGTTGAAAGAACCATACATATATTTTATACATATTCAACATGAGTTGCTTACTAAATCGTGCATCGAACTAATAATGATTCGTTCTGAACGTCGCTTTTTTGCTTTGGTAACGTTGTTAATCTTTCCAAAAATTAAAAAGAAAAGAAAAAAAGAAAAAAATAAATTTATGTGCGGTATGCACAATGAATTTGAAATATTGCGCAATAATAATGGGGATTTTATATAGGTTGTGTAACTATTGCCGTTAACCGGTTTGGCGGTCAGTATATTAGCTAGTTGCACGGGTTTTTAGTTATCGAGGACTGGGTAGTGACCACACAAACGCACTTTGTATAGGTAGAAGTTTATTTTTTACAAAAATATTTGTATTTTATACAGTAAAGTATTTTTTGTTGTATTTGTTTTGTAGATTATTTTGTTACAGACATGACATTAATAAAGATTCTGCCAGGCAGTGTATCTTGTGTTATTTTGATGGACTTTATTATTGTAACTTGATGGACTTTTAAGGCAGATACATCTTGTATTAAAGAATAGACTTTGAGGCGGTAACTCCGCCATTCAGTATCCAAACTTGTGTTTGTTCTTTTGTATTTAGAAAGTAAAGTCTAAATAAGCGAGTGACATTTTAAAAAGCCTCTTAGTTGAGAACTTAAATGCACCCACCTAACACACGGATGTATTATATATCATTCGAAAGCTTATTATCTATATTTTCTGTAAAAAATCGTTCAGTGCATTTTCTGTTAAATCAAAGTCAAAGGTCAAAAATAAACATTTTCTAGTTCTTGTACGATAAAATTTTCCAAAATATCATATTAATCTAATATAACATGATACATTAATTCCAAATCAAACAAAAATTAAGAGATAAGTTGCGCAGTATTTCCCGAAAATTGAAATTCTTAACAAATCCTACAAAATGAAAAAAAAAATGCTCTAAAAGCAAAATATATCCTAAGGAATCGATATTTGTATGCTCAAACATTAAATAAATGTATGGTTTTAAGGTCAAGGAATATTTTGTTTTTATAATTTCAAGGTGCAATTATTAACTATTTTTCATGGAACAGCCTTCTATTGAAGTGTTTGCAGTTGCCCAAAATCTGCCGTCTGCGAAAAGCGATCATTTTGTTTTTCTATGTTTAGATAGCACATTGTTAATTGTCAATATCAGGGAGGAGAATAATTGTCCATAATAAAAGAATGGGTATTTAAAGTTCGAAAAGAAATATACGAGCTAATTGAGGTAAAAATATGTTTTTTTCGAAGTCAAACATATTTACCTTTTGAAGTCATGTTGAAATGCAAACATGACTTTGCGACTAAATCGGTGGCAACATTGAAATAAGTAACCATCGTTTGAAAACACTTGGTTGTCTTTTGCGTGATATAAACGAAATAGATATAATGCTGCTGCTTTTATTTTGTTTAACAACGTGTTAGACATGTTAAATGTTAAATTAAAGCTGTTTTGAGTGTTTTCAGCATAAGCTTTTAAAATACAAATGCAGGTAATTGTGTATGTAAAACATTATTAGAAGCTGTGTTATCAAATAAATGAATGTTGAATACCCTTCCTGACCTCATAAGATCATTCGCTGTTTGAGATAGTGATCGCTTTCATGCTGCGCTGTGTTGTGTGGACTGTTGTTCGTCTGTATGGATTTATCTAAGTTTCTTTGATTCATGGTTTGAGACTGTCCCTTTGGTATTACTTTACTTTAACGACATAAAGTTGCAGAAATGAAAATCGACAAAAATCGCCTCACAGTAAAGTAAAGAGGATTAAACGAAATAAGAGAAATATCCGCAAAAAGGTAATTTGCTGACGGTGATATATATAACCAATTCGTAATCATGATATATTTAACCAGAATTTTTAAAACTTTTATTACTAAAAGAGAAATGAAAGATATCAAAGAGACATTCAAACTCATAATTTGAAAACAAACTGACAAAGCCGTGGCAAAAACCGAAAAAACGACAAAAGACAAGCAAGAGTATACAGTACACAACATATTAAACTAAAGATTGAGCAACAAACTTCCCTACTTATCCGTCGTCATCTGGTGAATCAGGTATTCCATAACTCGTAATGGCGTCCATAAAATTTTCGAAGGGATGATTTCAACTTTGCATTTTGAACTCTGGTTTAGTAGCTTCCTTGTGAGCAGCAACCCACTATCAAGGAAATCATGAAAGTAAATGCAAGCTCTGGAATATCGTATCAACTGGGAGATATATACTCCATATGCAGGCGTTGCTGGAATGTTGCTACATAGAAATGGAAAGTTCACAATTGGGTAGATGAAATCATCTCTTCTGTAGTAAAATTTGTTCTCAACCGACCCTCATCATCGATTTCTAGATGTAAGTCAAGAAATGTGGTAGTCAGAGTTAACTGTATCTGTTGTGTCTTTTATTTTCAATTTCGATGGAATATACGCGTTCAACATAGTCACAAACTTTTCATTATTTAGTGAGAGAACATCATCTATATAGTGGAAAGTGAAGTTTAAAGATAATGGTAGTTTCTTTTCATTCGTGCTAAGAAGCTCTTGCGTGAAGTCAGCCTCGTGTGAATAAAGAACAAGTCATTCAAGTTATTCAGGAAGTCTAGTTTTAACTAGATTCATTGCCAGTTAATGGATTTTTTTCAACAAAATTATTCTTTTTCGATGAATTTATGCATTTAAACAAGGAACAATGCAGTTAAAGCAGCCAAGAAGACAAGTTTTCTAATGTGTATACTGGTATTTGAATTCTTTGAAATTTCAATTTTGATTAATTTATTTTTATTTATTTTTGTCTATTTTCAATTTCTTTTTATGGTTGACATTACATAAATAAAAGATCTTTTCACTACATCAATGTTTATAATGCAATTACAAATCAAACAAAGAAAAGTCGAAAGATGTTTATTTCAGTCTAGCAGTTACAATGCACATTGTAATGTCGCAGTTTCCCCCTAATTTCAAGCAATAGTATGATGCTCGCATATATTTTTTACTTTAAATTTTCACATTCTTCAGAATTCGTTTCTTCAATCTTATATTGACCTCATTCAATGTTTAAAAGGGAAGAAGTGCTTAAAAGCTGTGATTCCATAGATGGCGGTATTTTGGGCAACTGTATGAGTTGTTATGATTTGCTGTTTGATTAGAAGTAAGCATAATTATAGGAAATTGATGGTGTCAAAACTTCTTTAATATTCATTACAGGGTTTTACTTAGTTTCAAAAGATCAGCTGTTGCATCAGAAACAAAAATTTTGGTTTTCACTCATTTTGTTAATTTTTTTACTCGAATTTCAGGAAACATGTGCTGTCTATCAAAAAACAAGCTTTTGATATTTAAAAGTGCGTTTGATAAATGACTTAATCTCTCTGCTAAAAGTTTGAACTGTCTGTATACATGAATTTATTATATAGAAGTCAGAATATGCAATCAAGCTGACATCTTGGAAAATATGCACTTATTCGTCTTTGACCTTTGAACTTGATTTGACGGATTTGCACCGTACGATTTTTTTAACGACGGGGCAAAACAGATAGTACAGATGTTTACCTTTCGAATGATATATAATTTAGCCATGTGTTAGGTGGGTGCATTAAAAATTTAATTTTATGGTTAAAGTCCATCCACTAAAGTTGAAGTGTACATAATTGCATGTGCTCAATTATGTACACATATGTTCAAAATAGATCGACATTTAAGCACATGCATACTTTTGTAAAACAATGTGCATTAAAACATATGTTACTTTTAGCTTTATAGGATAAATTTTGACCTATATGAAATAAGTAGATGTGGGATGGTTGCCAATGAGACAACTCTCTACCAGACACCAAATGACGTAGGTGTAAGCAACTATAGGTCACTGTTTGCACTAGACATTCTTGCGGCCTTACAAAAGCAATCCTTAACTTTTGTTTTGATATAATATTCTTAAAATTTGATCAAATCTTTCCAATATACCGAGACTTGTTACGGGAGTATGATTTTATTTGTGTTCAGTATATACTACAAAATACGGCATTTTCTTAGACATTTTTATGAAAATGTCGTTGGCAAACATAATAAGTTTTAGAATTGTACTTTAAATCTTTCTATTTCTGCTTATCAAATTAATTTTAAATTATTTGAATATATAGCATATAATTTGGTTTATAATTGTTTCGACAGCTGCATTTTATTGCTCGGTTGAGAAGTTCTTCTATTAATGATCTATAACGACTTTCGGGTGTTTGTTTTTGTTTCTGTCTCGTCAGGAATTTATAGCTTAGCAGTCAGATAGCGGTCAGATCATAGCCGTTAAAATAATTTCTTCTGAAATTATTTTGAAAGATAACGCTCAGTCTTCTTGTTTCGAGCAGTTCTTGTCTAACCAAAAGTATTGGATTTAATATAACACTTTTTATATATATCTAAAGTTTAGAATTTAAGTTTTGAATGGTTTTACGGTTTAACACAATGGCTTCTCGGAGAAAAAGGAAGTCATCAAGTCGATATTCCCAGATTCAATTGCAAGCAACAGACAAGAAAGTGACTGTTCGTCTTGGTCAGTTAAAAAATTCAAGGAAGAACTTACAAATATTGGAATTAATATTACTTCAAAATTAAGTAAAACAGTGTTACAACAAATTTATTTTGATAATCTCAAATCAGTTTCCGAACCTGAACAATTGTCAAATGAAGACCAGGAAGGCTCGCCAAATTTACAAAATGTGACCAGTCATTCGCCTAATGAACTTCCACATCTTATAGGAAATTTAACAGAAGTTGTAATGGGACTAAGGAATTCTATGAATTCTAACAACACTAACAGGTATAATTCTAATATTCCTTTATCAGCGGAGTTTTCTGGGAATCTACAAGATACGCGACGAAACAGGTTTCCTCTAGTGCACACAGCAGATGATCATGTGTTTACATTATACAAATGGTACGGTGTTTCTCCTATTGAAAGCGATTGCGGGATAAATCCAACCCTTAACACCTCTACAGCTACAATTAATGGAGTGCCGTCATCGTCTGTGCCGTTTTTGGATACCATTTCACCAGCACTTAAAAAGCAAATCATTGAAGGTAGGGACGTTAACTTAGCTGGATTATTGATGAAAGATTACGAATCCGTTCAGGCAACTAGTACTTTACTTACTAGCAGTGGTCTAGAAATTAATTTGCCAGGAAAAAGGATATCCGACTTCATAGATCGCTGACTATTGAAGAGTTCGTATGCGCATTTTGGCAAATATAAGCGCGTCATGTGTAAGGTTTTCCTTAACGCAGCGAGGTATTGGATTGTTACCTAGCTAACATTTTACAGATTGAATCTAGTTATAGTGAGAAATTTTATGAATATCATAAGCTTTTTGCCGCCAAAGCTGCAACGGCACTTCGCAATTTTAAAGTTAAATTTGACTGGGGAGAAAAAGACAATGACATTCTTACGCTTTTACCTCCGCATGCAAAGCCAGAAGTGTGTAGACTTTGTTACGCTATCGATCATGGAACAAATTTTTGCCCTCTTTCTTCTCAATCAGTAGAACGTAATACTTATCCGAAGAATAGACCATCCTCCGATCGCGTTGATAGGAGGGGCAGAACACGAGTTTTGCACGATGGGAAAGAGATCTGCAATAACTATAACACCACAAGGGGTTGTGCCAGACCGGGTTGTTCTTTGACTCATATTTGCAGTTCTTGTTTCGCTTTTCATTCAGCCTTCAACTGCAACAAAGATAATCAAAAGAACAAATCTTCTAGAGGGTCGACAACAATCAACGAAGATAAAAATGACTAGTAACTATTTCCGTTATCGAAAATTCACCGATCAATGTTAACTTGTTACATGAATTATTGCAAACACATCCGGATATAAATTTTGTTAATTATCTTTGTAATGGGATAAACGAGGGTTTGACACTATGATTAAATGTACTGATATGCCGACACTTGAATGTAAGAATAACTTTTCAGCTCGCTCTCAACCTTTCTCCGTGCGACAGCTTATTGACAAAGAATGTGAAATAGGTTTTTTGTCAGGTCCGTATAAAATTCCACCATTTAACTATTATCGAGTCAGCCCTTTGGGACTTACTTTGGGAAGTACTCCGGGAAAAAGCGGCTAATTTTGGATTTATCAGCCCCACATGACGATGATAATAATTGTAGTATTAATGACCTGATCAGTAAAGAAGATTGTTCAATGACGTATGTCAGAATAGACGATGCGATCAAAGTTATACGAAAATTAGGTCGTTTTTCATTGTGCTCAAAATTTGATATAGAGTCCGCTTTCAAACAATTAGGTGTTAGAAAGGACCAGTGGCATTTATTTTGCATTAAATGGTGTAAAGAATACTATTTCTTTAATAGACAAGCGTTTGCATGTAGGAGCTCGCCAATTATTTTTGATAACTTATCTAGACTTATTTGTTGGATTGCTACTAATATCTACAAAATTGAATATATATTTCACCTTTTAGACGATGTTTTGACTGTCGATAAACCCAATACTTGCCCAGAGAGAACTATGGCTTAATGACTACTCTTTTTAAAAGACGTAATATTCCACTGGCTAAACACAAGGTTGTTGGTCCTTGTACAGTTATTGAATATTTGGGTATTATACTTGATACAGAAAAGATGGATACCCGCTTGCCTTTAGATAAAACAAGTCGCATTAGCGAATTTATCAACAAGTTTTTAAGCAGACAATCTTGTACCAAACGTGAACTTTTACAATTGTTAGGGCATTTCAATTTCGCCATGCGGGTTATAATTCCGGGTCGTTTAATTGTTTCATACCTAATATCTTTATCAAAAACTGTCAAGGATCTGAAAGACAAAATATATTTCACCGATGAAAGTCGTACCGATTTGCGTTTTTGGTACTCGTTTTTTGGTAAACTGGAATGGCATTAATATGTTTTATGATTCTGCTTATACTAGTGTTAGGGATATCGAATTATATACAGACGCAGCTTCTACCATTGGTTATGGTGGTTATTTCAAGGGGAATGGCTTTGCTCTCCTAGTCCGGAAGATTTATATTCTCCACCTGAAAAGAAAGATTCCATGGCTTTTCTAAAACTCTATCCTATAGTCGTTGCAGCCATATTATGGGGTCATTCATGGACTACTAAAAGAATCTTATTCCGATGTGACAATGAAGCCACCGTACATATTGTTAATAAAGATCGTTCAAGATGTTTATTGATAATGAAACTTAAGAGAACCCTTACTTTGCATGCCTGTAAAAATAATTTTTGTTTTCGCACCGAACACGTTTCTGGGGTTTCAGAATAATATCAGTGACTCTCTTTCTCGTTTACAGTTAGAACGTTTCAAGATCCTTGCACCTTTAGCAAACAAAGTACCTCACAAGTGCCCGCCAGTCTCACGAGTAATGTGGCATTAAAGTCTACAGTGTCGGAATTATGGCGACATGTGTTATCAGCTAGAACATCTCGGACTTATAAAGTTGGATATCGAGCTTATACTGCATTTCTTGCTAGCAACGGGGTTGTCTGGTTAGGTAAACTCACGCCTCCGATTTCTGAGGATATTTTGATTTATTTTGTCGCACATTGTTACAAAAACTTGAGACTTTTAAATTATATTTATGTGGAATTCGGTTTTATTGTATCAAAAGTAACTTTGATTATACAAATGAATCGACACTCCATAGACTCAATATGATAATGCGCGCTGTCATACGTATACAAGGAGAGCATAATCCAAAACCACGTCTTCCTATTACTTTTCAAGAGCAAGTGTTTTCTCTACCTTTACTGATTGTATGCTAGAAACGGCTTGTACAGTAGCCTTTTTTGGATTTCTTAGATGTGGTGAATTTACAGTTTCAAAATATTTTGATTCTACAATAAATCTAAGTGTAACGGATGTTGAGATTCTCGATTCGTATGCTATTCTACACATTAAAACCTCTTAGACAGATCTTTTTCGTAAAGGTGTCAGTATACAGCTTCACAAATCTGATCATACCATTTGTCCTTTCTCTGCTATCAAAAAGTTTATCGCAATCAGGAAGGGTAAAGAAGCATCTTTTTGTTTTTCAGATCTATTGTTTGTCGAAGAGAATGGTAGCGTTTAGACAGGGAATTTTTCATCAGAAGTCTAAAACATGTACTAGATATTTATATATTGGTCATTCCTTTAGAATTGGTGCCAGTACATCGACAGGATCTGTTAATATTCAAGACCATCTTATCAAAACACTTGGTCGGTGGACATCGGACAGTTATTGCCGTTATATTCGGATTTCCAAGGACACGATTCGGAAAGCACAGAAGTCTTTGACATTGTCTAGTAATATCTGAGTCATATTAGATATGTGTACATTATCGAACTTGAATGTATGTTCTTTACCAAACAACAAATGTACTTTAACTGTGAACTTGTGACCATAATTGAACTTTTCTATGAATTAACTTTACTTGTTATGAAGTATTCAGCCATTCGAAGAGTTGTTGTTTTTTTCTATTCGCGATACGCTTGGACATATCTTTATACAATATCGTTTAGCAGAAGAAACGATGTATTTTAACTTTAAGCCTAATCTATAGTGACAATATCTGATTCGAATTAACCGATTTCATAGAATATTCAGCCGTGTGAAGAGTTGCTGTTTTTCCTTGATACATGTGGACTTATCTTTTACTGTAATTTACTGAACTCGTATCATTGAGTTTTTGCCGAAAAATGTATATTTCAATTTAGAGCCTGCAGGAAACGTGAAAATTAACAGATGTGAACTTTATAGTGTTTCTAAATATCCAGCCATGTGACGAGTTGCTGTTTTTTCTAGATACATTCGAATTTTACCGTTATGTTATTGTGCATCATATTTTGTATATTCATCTCTCTCTCTCTCTCTCTCTCTCTCTCTCTCTCTCTCTCTCTCTCTCTCTCTCTCTCTCTCTCTCTCTCTGCACATGCGACTTGAAGGCTCCATTATACTTCCTTTTAAAAATTAACCCTCACTTAATATCTTACAACTTGGGGAATTACTCAGCTCATATCATTTTTTTTATAATTTGAGCAATGGCCATTCATTGCATTTTTTTTATCACTTGTCAGTCTTTTAAATGACAATTTTTATCCCATAAGTTCTATCAACTTACAACTCACATTTCATTAGTTAAACTACAGTTGATAGGACAAGTAAGGTCGAATCAGGATTCAGGGCATTCGATGGAAAAATATTTTCAAAATTAGCTAAAATATTTTCAAAAATTAGCTGAGATGATTTTCCCAAGGGCAATACTATATTATTTCATTTTTTTTGTAATGAATTTTATATTTCTTTATATTTGTCAGTTTTCTCTGTTGAAATTATTCGTTTTCAGTCAGACATTTTGTCTCTGTTATAGCACCACCAGCTACTTAATTACAGACAGCTTATCTTAACTTGGTACAGGTCATTAAGGTCAATTACAAGTGTATACCAGTTGCAACCTTCAGACGATAATCAATGTGTTCTAAAATATGTCACAACGTAATTAATTTACGGTATACCTTCTTGGAGAAACTGAGTGGTTATAAATTTTAAATTATTTGAATATATAGCATATAATTTGTGTTCAGTATATACTACAAAATACGGCATTTTCTTAGACATTTTTTATGAAAATGTCGTGGGCAAACATAATAAGTTTTAGAATTGTATCTTTCTATTTCTGCTTATCAAATTAATGAAAATTTCTAGACAAATATTAATCAATCAATAGATCGAAAGAAATGGGAGAAGGGGTATGAATGCCAATGAGACCACTAACCACAACCGTCAAAATGACTTGGATAAATAATTTTGTTTATTTAAGGCAAATTTAAAATTTCCGTTCTCTACTTCCTACTTCTTATTTTCAAAATACACTGCTAACATAATTTCACTTTGATTACAATTACGTACATGACCCAATGCAGAGTTCAGCTTTAGTCTTCGTAAATAACTTTTCGCATACACAGCACTTAGCGTCGTGATATATGAACCAATCAGGACGTCCAAAATCAGAGATGTACCCATAATCCAACATCTTAACTGGACTGGTCCTTTGTGCAGTTTTATGTTACAGTTAGTAATAAAAATTGGGAATATTTAAACTTCTCTGTTATGAGAAATATGTATAAAGACAAAAATTGCATTTTATGAATAGAATAATTAAACAAACGCAGTGGGAATGGGGTACCACAAATGATAACTCATTATTTTTAGATATATTTTTTTACTTTATTTGAGTCCGTCGTCCGTAAACTTTTCAAAATAATTTCTCATCTAAAGCTACTAGATCACATTCTAACATGTCTAACACATCTAAACATGATTGATCCATCTAGTGTCTAGATGATATATCCGGTCCATTCTTAATCTATTTTGTAAAAAAAATATTTTGATAGCAGGCCAGATCTATGGTAGACTTTGCTATTTTTATTCATTATTTGTTCCGTTGTTATCCTCTTACAGTTGATGTGTTTCCCTCGGTTTAAGTTTTTTACCCGGATTTGTTTTAACTTAATCGAATTATGACTATTGAACAGCGGTATACTACTGTTGCCTTTATTTACCTAACCTAGGGGCAATTTAAATTTTATGTATAGTATGAACTATGAATTTTTAATCGTATTATGTTTCTACCTCCTTTACGTCTATCCAGCATATATTTGTTCTACATACATGAAAACCTTGCAGATCCACATCAGTAAAGTGACTACAGATACTGTTCAATTTTTCTTTTTTTAAGATTAGAGGAAAAATTGATTTGAAAGATATGGCAAATATTTATCTTACCGAATACAAGGGATACTCTTTCGTTCATATGGATTAAATTTAGTTTAAACACATAGTTATCTTAACGATTAATTAATACCTAACGAATTGTGAAATGGATAATATGAATATGTGAATTACTGAAGATAGGATGTCACGTAAGAAACGCATAGATACAACATAGGGATGCTTGATCTTTCCACCCGTCTTTCAATGTGTTTCATGTTGTCCATTATGTAGTTTTTAGAGTAGGGTTTTGTTTGCTGTTGTTCGCCTATTTACCTTATTTTCCATAGATGCCTGTCCTTCATGGACATAACACATCCGCCTTAAAAACACTACGGTATTGAAATTGAACCAAAGTATGTTTTCGCGTTGCTCAGTTTTTGTGAAGTGTTTTGTTGATTTTGTCTTTTCACCTGGTTTGCTTTAAGGATTGTATTTTTGAAAGCACTTTGGTATTTCTAAATTTTTTAATTTTTAAAAAGGTTTCTGGCAATAAAATCAAGTTGTAATATGAAATTTTGAAATTCATAAGAATGTAACCATTAATAACATAAACGGTACCAATATTAATTCACCAGATACACATTTCGACAATTATATCTTCAGTGATGATCGAGGCCAAATATTTGAGTATCCAAAATCTGATACAAATGTTGAAGAGCTGATCAAACCAAAAAGGACCTAAAGTATAGCCAAATTCAGACAAGGGATCAAAGCTTTGCATGTAAAAGATATATTCCTAAATTCAAAATTATTTCCAAAATTTTATAACAGCAAATTTTAAATAAACAATATCCGTATTTTCATACTGGCTACCAGGCTGGTGATACCCTCGGGGACTAACAGTCAATCAGCAGAGGTATCGACCCAGTGGTAGTAATAACATAATCGGTACCAATCTTAATGCACCAGATGCGCATTTCGACAAGCAATATCTCTTCAGTGATGTTTGAGGCCAAAAATATAATACAAAGTGGCCAAATTTTTTAGACTCCCTAAAAAAAACACAGAATAAGATGTAACATATTATGCATTCCAATCGGCTGGGATGTTTTTGAAAATAAAAAATGAGGATAAGTTTTGCAATCTGTTTGTTATCAACTCCTCAGATAATGATATACTGTTTACTTGTTTTTGTTTATATGTCTTTTTGATCGAGTTAAGCCATTTCAATTGATATTTTATAGTGTGTCTTTTTATGTTGTAATGTTACACTACTGTTTCAGGTTAGGGTGAAGGTTGGCGCCTGTTAAAACTTTTGAACCCGCTGCATTTGTATGGACCTGGAGCCTGTTGTTCAATAGTTGTCGTTTGTTGGTGTGGTTCATAAGTGTTTCTCGTTTCTCGTTTTTTATATAGATTAGACCGTTGGTTTTCCTGTTTAAATTGTTTTACACTAGTCATTTTGGGGCCCTTTATAGCTTGCTGTTCGGTGTGTGAGCCAAGGCTCCGTGTTGAAGGTCGTACTTTGAACTATAATTGTTTACTTTTTATACATTGAGACTTGGATGTAGAGTTGTCTCATTGGCACTCATATCCCATCTTCTTATTTATATTTATTGTCAAAAGATGGGAGCGATGCATTTGTTAAACTAGATGTGTTTGCTTCAAAACTCCACCTGTTTACGGGAAAACGGACATTTAGATTGCATTAAAGCTATGTCCATTAAGACTTTCACGGAATGCAAGTGTATTGTAAAAGACCGCATAAACGAAATATACCGGTCTACTGGTTATACTTATCAGAACATTGTCATTGGTTTTTTTATTTGGTGTATACTTTCTTATATCGACGCTATCAACAGTCATTCTACGGAGATTATGCATACGTCTAGTGATCGTTCTTTTATTGCAAAATGTTTTTATAATTTTTATGTTGTTTTAGATACAAATGTACCTGATGATTTATCATTTCAGAGGCATGTGATATTTGCACGGAAAGCAAGACAGTAGAATCGTTTTATGTTGAAAGACGAGTCCTTTAGGCCCAAAACGATATAAGAACAAGGAATTGGTTTTTTTTTGGGTACAATTAGAGAAATTAACATATATTGACACTTTACTACCGAAAATTCTTAATGATATTATGTATTATATAGGCTGATTGAAGGCGTTGTTTTATTTGCACTATCATGGCCTAAATCATTTTAAACAATTTATATTACGCATCACGTGATGAAATTTTACGATTTCACAGCAAAATGTAAACCGGTCATTAACGAACTTCAAATAATACTGAAGCATAACGTTTCATCTGTATCAATACGATTTAAAATATCCAGTCATAGAAATACATTTATACATTGCCTTAGTGGCGGAAATACCGGAGAAACTCAAATAAAAAATGAAAGTATAAACCATAAAAATATAAACAGAACACAAAACAATAACATACAAAATACAATATGCAGACGAACACATTCATGAAAAAGTCGTTCGACAATCTTCTTTATGCAATGACAGCAATTACAAGAAGCATTCATTTAAGCTTTAAACATATTGTAGATTGAACATCCGAACTTAGCTAAATATATACTTAAATGCATTAATCTTGTACAAGTATTAGTGTAAGAAAATTTGAATAAATAAAGCTGTGTAAAAACGTTCATGTGAAGACCATTTGATGATTATGAAATGTTCCTAAAAATATCAGTATAAGACTTTTGTTTTCAAATGTGTGTTACCAATGGGAAAAAATATTTCAAGCAAAAGCAACGGAATAGATATGCTCTAAATACAGACAAAAAACAGAAAAGCAAAAGAAAAAGCAAAACGCAAACAAAACAAAACAAAACAAAACAAAAAGCAAAAAAACTATAGTGATTACTGAAAAAGAAACAACAATCGGTATTTTCAAAAGACCCAGTGATACAAAGGCTACATGACCATAACTAGCATATGACAAAACCAAGTTACAGTGATATTTTCAACATGAAGCAAATATTGCTGTTATCCTGCAATTTTAACATTTCGCTTATTTGTGACGTCGTTTTTGTCTAATTCCAAATCGTTGTCTATGAAGTTTTAGAAATCTTTATTGTTTAACCGATGACCACAAAGAGGACTCCAAAATTGAACTTTGACGTATACAATATTGCTAACATCCCGGTTTAATTCGCTCAAAATAGAAGCGGGACACCAGGAGAGGATATATAAGCTGTTTGTATGCTAAAAATATATATATATTTCTAAATCAAATATTTGTACAATTGTAGGTTGATTATAAACATAAGCTTTAAAGATAAATAAAATTACATCACACTATGTGTCTGTACTAAGTTAAGTTATCTAGACAGTGTCTTGTGTCTGGTGTATTTTTTTGTTTTATAATTTTCTTTTTCGGAGAGGCGAGTTTGTGTGGTTGATATGACTGTTGTGTCGTCCAATATTTCTTGTGATTCATGTTATCCTTTTTGTGAATTAAGCATATAACAAAAATCAGTTTAAAACGTACTTTCCGCAAAAATTGTAATTTATCCGTTTTTTTTTTCTTAATTTTATGGCCACATTTTTATCATATTGTCATACACTTTTATTTGCACATGCATTTTTTCAACATTACTATGATATGACTACATATCCTCTCGTGTATTCGGGTACCTTATACATCTTTGGCTTTCAACTGCTTGGGTTTGATGTTAGACATTTAGTATGGAAAGTACTTTAAGACATTGCGTGAAGACCATTTTATAATTTTTAACTGTTAATACTAGATCAAAAGCATATGAAAGTCGTCGCGATATAGGCTGTTGAGATGAATCGGCGCAATGCAAACATTAATCAATCATGTTATATGAAAGTTAAGGTTTCTATTATTTAAAAAAAATCATTTTCGTTTTTTACCACTACTATCCTTATAAAAATAGAAGCAAAAAAATATCAAGGATAAACATAAATAATTTAAGTTTATAAGGCTGACAACATTTGTACTACACTACATTACTTTCATAATGATTAACATATTTTTAAACAATATTCAACTATAAAGTTTTAAAATAAAACAAACCCCATCTACTGTAGTAAATTATATAAAACATGACGAACTTGACTTTGAGATATTGAATCGTAAGAATAAACTTCAATGTTCCAATTGCTCTAAAGTCGATCTTTTAATGCAAATATTTTACCAGTCATGTTTTTGCAATAGTTTAATATAAAAAGAAGATGTGGTATGATTGCCAATGAGACAACTGTCCACAAGAGACCAAAATAACACAGAAATTAACAACTATAGGTCACCGTACGGCCTTCAACAATGAGCAAAGCCCATACCGCATAGTCAACTATAAAAGGCCCCGAAATGACAATGTTAAACAATTCAAACGAGAAAACTAACGGCCTTATTTATGTACAAAAATGAACGAAAAACAAATATGTAATACATAAACAAACGACAACCACTGAACTACAGGCTCCTGACTTGGGACAGGCACATACATACATAATGTGGCGGGGTTAAACATGCTAGCGGGATCCCAACCCTCCCGTAATCCTGGGTCAGTGGTGCAACAGGACACTACAAGAACTGTACAAAACAATAAACAAATAACGCATATAATCAACAGCAACAACCACTCAATTACAGGCTCCTGACTTGGGGCAGGCACATTTAGAATGTGGCGGGGTTAAACATGTTAACGGGATCCCAACCTCCCCTAACCTGGGACAGTGATATAACAGTACAACATAAGAACGAACTATAAAAATCAGTTGAAAAGGCTTAACTCATCAGATGGACAAAAATACAAGTGGACGTGGCAGGGTACTTGTACATCCAAACAACAAAAGACACTAGGAACAGATCTGAGAGTACTCGCAGTTATCTGACAGCTAGTTCAAAGCCACTAACAACTAATAAAAAATCATGCATCTAAGACTAAATTATCAATCCGTACACATCCAACATCCAATGGATTTAGTGTAAAGACGTCATAAACAGTCAGAGAAAACATGACCTTGTGCAATGCCAAGATACAGGTATCGACAGATTGTAGATCCATGAATGTGTATATGTATAAAACATACTAGTAATATTTAGTTTGCTTTTAATTTACTGATAACAAAATCAATATTTATACCAATAAAACAATATTCAATGATCTTATTACAGTGTTGAATTGGTAACCTTTAGAATAAGTTTATTTAAAGGAGCGATAAGTTTACAAGGATCATTTCTAAATTTCCTAAGCACATATCTTTTGTTATTTTCTGATAGACTAACTGGAAAACGCCTAAATGTCAAAATATTGTATTAGGAATAAACTCATTATCATAATCATTCTCACGAAAAATGTTTCATTCTTTTGTAGTACATTTCATGACTCTGAAATATGAAAGGTATTCCTGGAAAAATCCTGATAAATCTTTATTTTATTTTCAAATAAGTAAAAAAAAAAAAAACTAATCTGAACTAAACAAATAAGCAAATAAAAATGGAATCCTACTTTCAATAAAAATAAAAAAACGATGAAAAAATATTTAGAATTTCAATAAAACAAAAGGAATACGAAAAGATACATTGCGCAATACATTGCCCATATATCAAATGCACCTGCATAATTGCAGAGCTCGTGAACGGTTGTGGTATCAACTAATAAAGTTCTGTCTCGAATACGGCAAACTAATTTAATTAAATACAACTGCGTCTTGTCAAAATATAAATCTATTTTGCCCAATACGCTAAAATACGTTTAATCCTAATGTCAATCGTCAACAGCGATATGTGAAGTTGAGAACATTATGCATAAAGTAGTAACTCGTTAATATTTTTCTCTTTGTACGGAAATACATTACTGGTAATTTCTCGTTTCCTGTACATGTGTTATCATAATTTTATAATATTAGAAATAGAAGCATAAAACAAACAGTCAAATCAAGACAATATTCTTCACATTTGTATGAAAAGCTTAAAACTATAATTTACTTGACAATAAAGAAAAACGAACAAATGCAAATGCTTTCAAGAAACCAACTGGTTAAATATGAAATACGTTAATTAAAATAAGGGTAAAAATTTACAATTTCCGACTGGAGAAATAAAAACTAAAGAAAAATCACAAATGAATATCCTTAAAATCTTAAAAATAAACATATATATTATGACCGATTGATAGTTACTATAGTCCCACAAGACGAATTCGTATAATTATTAATTAACTACAGTACTATTTCAGCTAAATCATTTGAGTATGTAAAAAATGCATAAAGTTCACGATTGCTTGTATGTAAGTTAAACCGTACGTTCTTTGATAGCTGTTGTATATTCGAAGCAACAGAACTTTGCCAATGTTTAAATCTCATAATCCCATTTAAAAGATAAAAGAACAAAAACTAAGGGAATCGCATGAACTCCAAACCGGCCAAACAGGCTGTTAAGTGATTTTATTGTGACCAGTTCCATGATTTGATCAGCAAAAAACAATAATAGCTGTCAATAGGAAATAAACAAATGTGGTATATATCTATTAAACAAACTTGGGAGTACAGGTATATGACAGTTGTTTTCCATTCGTTCCGTTGGTTGATATAGCTGAGCAATTAATTTTGTCAGGTTTTATGGACTTCCCTCTTTTTGAATATATACCTTGGAGTTTGGTAATTTTGTCAATACTTTTTTTATTAAATGCAAAACTGAAAATCTTTTGTTCAGCTCTTATGATTTAAACATGTGTTAAACAATATATAGTTTTAGAAACTAAATACAAATAAAAGTAGAGGTGGAGTAAAGGCTAATTAGACAATAACTTAACCGACACATTGAAAAAAATCTAAGGTCAACATATAGGATTCAACAACCTACAAGTGACTTTACAATATATCAAAAATTTAATTGTCTTAATTCTACAAAAGTAGTGAATAAATAAACAGAGACTATCACAGGTCTGTTATCACCACCTAATAAATAAATACAATCACAGGCTCTGAAATATAACATATGTCAAATTAAAGATTGAATAGTGTATGATACAAATGATAAAAGAATAAAATTATTTTTGTACTGTACAACATTCTCTTGAAACTTTGTCTTCAACATTCCGAATCTTTGTTATTTTGTGTAATTGGATAGTTTTTGCCACAAGCCTGGAAAAACAATATGTTAAATTGTATGTAATACGTTAAAATAATTCAATGTTTATACAAAATTTAGACAACAAATAAAACGATGCATAAAAAATAAAATGTTATTTTTAATCGATACTAGTATTATATTTAAAAAAGAAAACCATAGTTCTTCGGAAGAAACGATTGGTAAAAAGTACTCATAGGACATGTTTAAATAGGAGAAAAAAATCACCATATATGAAATTAAATTCCACCCATTATATCCAAATATGTTGCTTCCGATATGGTATGATTGAAATGATACCTTTTGTTTTTAGATTTACATTTAAGAAAGTCTTAAACATTTATGTTTGTGCCAAAGCTACGATTGCAATTCCTTCAGGCAAATTTGAAAATGCATGGTTTTTGGGCTTTTCTATTTATGCCCTTTTGGATTTTGTACTCTCCAACGATATATATTTTGGTCTTCCAAACTTTATATGTAGATTGTTCCAGAAAAAAAACCCGTGTAGAGTGTACTAAAACCAAATCATACGATCTTTCCGTCAAATATTGTCGAAACTGTTGCACATAGCATTCTTATAAATGTATTTATAAACTTGCCTCCAGGAAAACGGACGAACAAGACTGGCACGTATTTTCTGGTGGGTTTGTATCTTGTATTCCACCGAAGACGTCTAAAACGAACATGTCATACTCATATTAACATTTACATAAATCACATACATGATACCGACAGAGATCGGTAGAACTTTCATTATAGTTGTACATATCTATCCGAATGTCCTATTTATATCGGTTAAAAATAGCCAAATATATCGAAAATTTTGCTATACAATGCATTCTAAAAATAGCCACAGGGATTTTAAAGTTAACTTTGCAGGTAATATCAGCTGATTAGAATACAAATCTATTTTTAAAGACTTTATGTCGCCCTTTATAAGTCTTTTTTATTTTGTCGTTTTTATCGTTGTTTCATGGACTTATATCCCTATTGAAAGTCACAGTACACCTCCGATTATTATTTGTTTTACAATTAGATATACATGGATATAACTCAGTATTCGGGCACTAGAATTCCCTCAGATTATAATAATTTTTTGTTGACAAAATGTTTTCTTCCAAATTATAATCTTTGGCAATTAAATGTGCCGAAGACAACTTAAAAACTCAAGACATTGGAATATAACGAATACAACAGACTACCGTTTTTGACAAAATGTTCGGCTATCTTAAATATAATAATCTTTGGCAAATTGATGTGCTAAAGATTATTTACTAATCAAAAAGTTGAGCAATCCCGTTTTTTGTCCTTTTTATCTAAATGTTCGAATTTCTTAAAAATAACAATCTTCCGCAAATTAATTTAAGTGCCGTATTTTATTTTCAAAGCTAAAAAACTTCAGCATAACTATACTCATTACAAGATAATCGGACGTCTTCAAAATTAAAGTCTTCGGCCGAAGATTATTTACATACCTCAAATCGTCTATTAATAATTATAAAAAAGCAAAACAAAAACACCATAAAATCAAACAAAATAATATGACCATTTGAAATCTAGAACATAAATATAATCTTAGTTATTTTATCGTAACTACTATTTACATTTTTACTTACCACTAGTGATAACATTTGAAGTGGCACTGTAAACTGCACTGTCAAATCCGCTGTCTGTTGCTTGAATAATTCGTCCTGTCGATACAAATTTAACGATCAAGGAATTATAAAAAATAACAGAATATTGCAAACAAAAGAGAAAGAAAGAGAAACATTAATAAACTACTTAAATCATTAACGACCTGTGCATGGCATTTATTACTTGTACAAAAACTAACATTTTCTCCGAACTCTCCTAGTTTTGAAAATTTACCAACAAGGGAAATAACAGGTATCATTAAACATAACTGATGAGGAATAATTCGAATAAGTCCAAATTACTATCACATGACTTTGACACTTTAAAGGCTTTGTGATTGCCTATCCAGGGTGACAAAAGAATTATCAACTTCATGACAACCCCAAATTATCTCCACAATGTGATTACCAGAAGTCGCGATCTTGTGGATTTGATTGATAGTTAATTGTATTGTCTTATATTGGAAATGTCTGATAGTTGTAACTTTTTTTACAGCATTGAGGTTCGCCCAAAATTTCCAAAGGTTTTGCCAAATACATCTAAGGTAACCTGGGGTAGAAAGTCCTTAGAATTTCGAAAAATTCAGAGTTTTGCAAACAATTAAAACAACCATAAAAACTAGACAATATTCTGGATTTTCACCTAATTAGAAGACCGTTATTGTATATTGTAGCGAATGAATTGATGTGACAGTAACTGACCAGGTGTTTTAATCTCATTATGTTTTCATGATATTTGTGTAAGAGACTTGAAATGCGAACTTTTCCAACGTACACGATAATAACTTTCATTCATTAAAACAGGTTTGTTGAAAGTTTGATAGTAACTTTTCCTTTGATTTGATTTGATTTTTCTTGTTTTTTGTTTAGCCGAGTACTCCTAAATGTAGATACAATTTAAGATGAAAGATTTCAAGGACGTAGGGTTAAGGAAAATACCAAAATCTGAATAATGATAATAAAAACAATAACAAAAACGCTTACAAAAAGATGCATGGCATTTGTGAATGTCAAATTTAAAGAAAATAATAACTTTCAGGATGATTCTTGATCTGGCTAATTTTGCATAGAGGTTCTTTAATTTGCATCAACATCGACTTGGATTCGGTGAATTAATTACCCACGTAAAGCATTTTCTGTAATTTGTATATTTGTGTTATAACATATAACCAGAACGGACCATTTTGTAAGGGTTTCATGTAGCTCTTTGTACAACATGAAAATTTGTGCATGACATGAAATTAAATAACCAACGTTAAATCAAACTGTTAAAATAAAGTAACAAACATACAGACAAATCTAGCATTTACAGCTTCGGACGATGATCGATCTTTCGTTGACGTATGCATGGTTTAATAAAACATGGCATGACCCCCTTTCCAAAAGACACAGGCGTTGTTCATTTGGTCTTAACAATATTTTATAACACACTGTTTTTGCTTTACTATGAAGACATTAACAAATAAAATCTTAACGAGAAAAAATACTCGTTAGTCATGACCATGTCAGTTCGGAATATTTTTCTGTGAAAAGAGCCCCAGTGTTGTATCACTTCTTATAGAAACCATATTTATGTATGAAGTGTGTTCCGTTGTCAATGTGTACTGTTCGAATTAAGTATTTATATTTAAAGGCTGACCTCATACATGTCATATGCTAAATTGGTCAATAAACAAATTACTTACTTCCTTTCTGTTCTCGAATATTGGCTGGTTGAATTGAAAGCTCAATGTTCAATTTTTGAATGTTATTTTGTAATTCTGTGGCAAGACTTGTGATTTCGTGTAGATGCTTTGCTGTTTCCACCATTCTTTCCGAAAAGCAATCATGTGTCTGTTCAATATTTTTCGGTTCTTTTGATATGTCATCTTGCAAATTCTTAATTCGGGCAGTAAGTATGCGCATTAACTTTTTAATTCCACAGCACAATCCGTTGTCTTAATCAAGTTTTGAAAAACCACTTCAACATCAGTTTCTTTTCTGTTATCCATAAGTCTGTCTCCCAAAGCTTTTAAAAAAGGGCAGAGTATTTTTTTCTCGTCACGTCACACTCTCTTTTCTTCTTTTTTCTTTATCTGAACATCCTAAACATTTCGATAAGATTGGGGATTTTAGGAAGGGTTTTCCCATTGAAAATTTCTTCTGGATTGCACTATAAGTAAATAATAATTAAAGCAATACCACGAATTTAAATGTACAAGTGACAGTTGTTCGATTCTAAATTTATCCTAATTGTTATATATGTATAAATAGTTTACATGATGAGAAATCAAAATTATGCAGTCGAAGTTTGTATTATATAGACTTGAATATACTGTTTTGAATAAACAACCCATGCAACAACACAAACATGACATACAAAAGACAACTTCATTTTGTAATCATCAATACTTTAAAATTGCCATTATGTAAGTGTATTGAGAGTATATAGATAATAACTTCCTGTTGTCTGTAAACCTACTCAACTATATCAGCCCTATTAAGGGCCGATAACTCTGTGGATAAATATTGGCGGGTATAATGTTAAAATGTTTGCAATAACATTTTTTTTTGTACACAAGTTAAAATTTCAATATTGATTTTTTTAATGCCTTGATTTTGCTTAAAACCTTAAATTAAAAAAAATAAATAAATAAATAAATAAAAGACAAAAATGATATGCGATGAAGTCTCGTTTAATTTTCTATGAAATAAAAAAATCTGTTTAATATAAAGTTTGAATTAGAGTATTGTTTTAACAGTTATCGTGAAACATTGATAATTGATTATTTTTTCAAGCAAAAATCAATTTATCGAAGAATTTTTCATAATATTCATATTTTCGTAAAGTTCTTTATGATATATATTTCTTCGGTAGTGTACACGGGAAAGATTATATTTGTCCATTTTAGAAAACTTGTGTATATCACTAAAACTAAACTCTGGAAATACATGTGTACACAGGATGTTAATGTCACCTAATGGCTTTTGGTTTGACACGATTCCTTTACATTAACTGAAAATTTGTTGTCATGTAACATTAGAACTTAAATCTGGTTAACGTGTTTGTAAATTGGTCATATTGGTCATATAAACTTTAAAGGGACATTAACTTTAATAAGTACAGAGCATTTATCTATTGTTGTGCATGTTTTTTTACTCTGGAGACGAAAATATTTCTTTTATAAAATGAATAATTACTTTTCTATATAAAGATAAATTATACAGAAAAAAAGGGAAAACATCTTTAAGAAAATGAAAAATATTTTTTTTATAAATTTTAGTGGTAACGATTTTTCAATTCACATTTGAAATAATTTATTTTTCATCAAGAAATTTAGAAATCAAACATATCAGAATATCAACGAAGAATATAACAGAAACAGCACAAATTTTGCATGAAAAATATAAGATGTATGAAAATACATACAAATCCCCAAAAATCACTTTTTTAAATCGATGTGGGACGTAATTTCCCGTCGATTTAAACGTTTAAAGTTACCTGTTTTCCTAGATATATGTGTTGATATTTTCAATATAGCTGCAAAGTATTACTTTTATCTTCGGAATTTGTGAATTTGATGTACAAGTAGACATGGGTTCGTTAGAGTTACCATTGAGGTAACGGGAAATAACGAGAAAAAGTACGATTTTTACGAATCTCCAGGGAATAATTTAAAAACTAAAACTGTCTGGACCAACATTTTCGGTAGAATTATGTTCGAATACCAAGGATATAGCTGCAAAAATTACAAAACGGGTCAGGTTAATGAGAAAATTGAACTTTATGAAAGCACCTATGCATTTTATATCAGACAAAATGACACAAAATGGCGGCTCGCTACGACACCAATGTCACGTGATGTCTTACTTAGTTTGATATGAAGGAAGGTATATATATATATCTTATCAGTGCATTCTTTTAAAAATTTCACTTTTATAAGTCCTCGTTTTCTTAAAACAATGCTTTCCACTCTGTTCATCAAACGCAAATGATCTCGACATTTTATTTGGAAATCATGCAATTTGAAACATATTTGTGGTAAATTTCTGATTAAAGATGCTGCAAAAATGTATCATAAAATAGAAATATTATATTTGATATTTTATATTGCTGGCTGTAACGTTTTATGGAGATTGAATTGGGTAATATCAATTGGAAAAGAATTATACAATTTCCTAAATGTCTAGGCAAACTTAATGAATACCTACCCAGAAAGATGACTAACGACAATACAAATTGAAAGAATAAAGATAATAGAATTTTCCTGCTGAATAATATGCATCTTTTCCAGTTGTCCTTTCGGAATATATCAAGCTTTGTTTTTTTATCATGTCAGCATTTATCTTTTTTTGAAATAGTGCATTTTCATGTTTTTGTCGTAACTATGATTTCTTTGTACTTCACGGTACTTCCTTTATCAAATTAATTCAGATTGTAACTCTTGAAAAAACATCCAGCTCGTACATTTTTCTACAATGTTTATTTCATTATATCATCTCAATTGTTAAATGAAATCCGATCAGCCAACAATAAGGTCTGTGCTGAGTGTGCACTTTATTGACTAGAAGGAGTAGTAAAATAATCCAGTTTGATTGGACTAAGGGCTTGATCCAGATCTCTGAGTTAGATCATTTAAATCAGGGTCAAAATGTTGCTCAAACTTTGTAATAGGCCTTTGGTGGCAGTGGCTGAAAGCTGTGTTTCTTACTTACTGACCCGTCACGTTTTATATCAAACTGCTCATACTATACACTGCGAGATAAACATAATATTCTATATATCATTTACAATTTATTTGTTATGGACTTTTGCCATTTAATGCATTGTGTTGGGATTGAAAGATACATTGATTCATCATCTCTTGAGTCGAGTAAGTAAGTAGTAGTTTGGACACCATAGAACCTAGCTCAATCCACTACTTTACCTTGGAACGTGTTTTCCAATTTGATAGATTTTTTACGATCTTGCAGCATTTATGTGACAAAAACGAGACATAGCGTTCCCGGATACCGTTGTCGTCGTCAACATTTACATGTTGCTTCAATGTGTGGTTAGTCTTTTTATCAAATATCTGTATAAACTTTGACAAACAGTAATGGACGGAGGCTAATCTTTAAAATCAAGAAATTGCATCTTAGGGAAAAGTTTAATTTTGCATTTTACTGAAAAATTGACTCACATTTTACAGTCAACATTGCGGTTTTACACTGACATCAGCAATCGCAGTGATCAATGGAACCCTTTACAAAATTCTAAATCTTATATACTACTTAAAGAGTTCATAGTGGTAAAGGCATACATAGCACACAGAGTTCTAAAAAATACAGATTGGGTTACTAAATGCAAAGTTCAGTAGCAGAGCTAGCACATATTGGAAAACATTTAAGATTTGTTTTTTAAGAAGGGGAAATTCAAATGTCTAATATATGGATTTGAATTAAAGGAGAAGAACAAAACTGGTTTGAGCAACAACAAAATCTATGATAATATGGTATCCAATAAACTTACGAAGTTTGACCATTTTACCTAGATCTTCCATGTAATTATACTAGGAAATCAAATACACAAGAAAAAGTATGAGTATTTTTATTTAATAGATCATTGTGTATAAAGATTGTATAATAAATTCAAATGTAACCAAGACAATTGCTGGATTTCTGGAAATAAAATATAACAGAACTGAATATGTATACTTGAACTATCATTAAAATCATTACACATGCATATTCAATATTTAATGAAAGTACATCTCACAGTGAAATACTGCATTTATTTCAATTCAATTACTAACCTTATAGTGTGTTCTAATGTATCAATCAGGTAAATGACCATAATTTATTATCATCACTTGAAATAAACCTGTCGGTTTTTTAGTGAAAAGTTGCAATGAATAATTTGTAATTTTAATTTTACATTAAAAAGCATATTTACTATTATTCACCAAACATCATCATCAACAAAATTGAAGAAGTATTGGATCTCTAAAATGAACATTAAATTTTTATTTTTTCATGACTAAAATTAACTAATATACATGAAAAAACTATCATTATAAGGGATGATGAAGTCAATGAAATACAATTCCCAATTTACTTATCTTTCTTTTATTCTAAAAAGTATCCACCATTTTCATTCTTGCCAGCAAGTTTTCCAACTAGAATTCAATGATTTGGCGTTCCACATGAGCAGTGAATATTTTGTGCCTGCAAGGAATGATTCCTTGATTCTTAATTATACTTAATTGTCTTGAGAAGTTAGTTTCTCTTTGCATTCCTAGGAAAATTAGCTAGATTCCAACACATTTGTCAAGGGAGATAATTTGTGAATAAAAAAAGATATGCACTGAGCGAAATAAAAACACTATAAGGATTAAGGACTATGACAAAGATTTGATTTTTACATTGAATGTTATATTTCTGTAAAGTGATCATATATCAACATTCAATGGCAGCAAAGAGTACAACAATATATCATGGTATACCCTTAACTTGACTTATCCCTTTTTCCAAAATTTTCAAACCACCCTATTATATAGTTTACCCTTGTCCCCTTATTTATCCCTTCTTTCAGTTTAACATAGTTCTTTCACAACTGTCGAAATAATATCTATGTCAAAAGCAACAAAGCTCACATTTATCTTTATTTCTTGTATATAGTTTTTTGTGTAAGTAATGTTCATTTATCACAATGATTACCACAGTAAGAAAAGTTAGAATAGAATATTTTGATTCATATAACAAATATACAATATGTTTATATACATTATCTACAATAATATCACATTCTGTTGAGCAACCTTCAACTCATAAGAAGTAATCTTAAACTTTATACTTCTTTGGTAGTAATCTTCAACTTTATACTTCTTTGGAAGTAATCTAAATAACTAAACTTCTTTACGAAAATTCATAACAAATATTTTAAATACGTCACAAACTCATCCAATTCATTTATTCATTGTTTACTCTAAGATACTGGTGTTCTAAAGCTCTAAAATCCATACCTAGATTTATGAATGTTGTTGAAAGGTGGAAAATTGCTTTATTTCAGAATAATACATAATTAATATCAGTTGATAATATTCTCTTTGATTTTAATGTTATGACATTTTAAGACAGGGAGTTAATAAAATATTAATTTTTAACTCAATTGAAAATAATGATTTTAATACTGTATAGACAGACTGTTCGTCTGATAAAGAATCTAATTTTTCATTCACTACATTAAAACCAATACTGACACAAACTAAAATGCCAATATTGTTGAATTGATGCACTGGCTTAGCACTAATTTGGCCGGTACCGTTTAGGCTGTTCAACTTTCGGGGCTTTCCCATAACATGCATCATTCAAAAGTAGGATTCATGATCACGTGTTGTAAGAAAAATTCTTTTAACAAAAGTAATACCAGCTTGATGGCAAATACTCTTAAATATTTTTTTTCTGTAGAGAGAATTGGAGGCCAAAATGTAAATGAGACAAAGCGTCCAAAATTTATTATGAGACCACTTCGATTGCACATCAAAATATTCAATTAAGAAATAAAAACCCTGTTTTATTTTAATATCATAAATGCATGATTAATGATACAGATAAAGACTTATCTATACTTTCAAAGATTGTTTGCAATCATCTAGACACATTGGTATAATCATAAAGTCTTTTTACTAAGGATGGATGTGTCTTTATAGAATATAACATTTTATACAATGACAATTGATTTAATTTGCAGATCTGAATCAAAATACACCTCAATTATTTTTACTTTTCTTTCATTAAAATTTCTTGAACTATTCGCATGTTTATTTACATATCAACTGTTACTTGTTAGCATGATATTCATCAATTCAGAGTTGTGGCTTTAGTAAGTGATTAAAGCTATAAAAAGATCCCACCAGTGTTTTAACATGTGGAACCAAGAATCACAGCACACACTGAAACTTGTATTATTGATTAGGGTGTTGAAATTGTAAAATGAAAAATTATGTTCGAAAATAATTTTATTAAAATTGATAAAAATCTATACATTAAGTTTAGTTGGCCTATATAGACATTTTAATTGATTGATATTTCCTCACCAACTGACGCTTTTTTAAAGTAATAATAAACCCAAGCAAGTATAAAATGCAACATTTAATAAAATCCTAATTGCACAATGATATATGAGGTATTTGGAATAGTGAAGCTTTAAGCAATTTATTTGAAACACTTTATCTTCACAACATACTACATTAACTTTTTGTTAGATAATTTAGGAAGCTTAGATCATTTTGACCTGATTAAATATAATATATTTCATATTTATAGGCAGAGAGTTTTGTTTGAAGGCTTGAACTACAGAAGTTTTGTTATTGTATTTCTCGCCTATTTGTTACTTTGATAGTAAAATACAATTGTTGAAATTAAAATAGCAATACTTAAACACATAAGTTATACAATTCATTCAAAGTCAATGAGCCATGACTGAATGTACAGGGTCAAACAATCTCCATGGAAATGAAATAGTGCAATGCTAATACAATTGCATAACAAATATCATTGACCTACCACTAATGGTTCCCCGTAAACTGAGCTAATCACAAACTTATACATGTAAACTAAGAAAAAGTTTCAAAGTTCAAAATAGACCATGACTGAGGAGGCGGGTTAAAACAATCTCCTTGGAAATGAGATGTGCAAACGCTAATACAACTCCATACCAAATATTATTGACCTACCGCTGGTGGTACCTCATAAACTGACATAATCACAAACTAATACATGTAAACTAAGTAAAAGTTTCAAAGTCAAGACCATAACTGAGGGGGCGGAGCAAAATAATCTCCATGGAAATTAGATGTGCCAATGATAATACATATACAAATATCTTTGACCACCCACTAGTGGTTCTCCACAAACTGACGTAATTACAAACTAATACTTTGTTGACACCGCCGCCGTTGACGCTGGAAACCGCAGAAAAACCGAGAAAAAAAAATCAATATTTTTCAAAATAAGTACGGTAAAAGTCATTCTTGCAGGCCTGCAGAAATTAATTTACAAATTGAACACTCAAATCATTCTCTGATCTCTTTCATTTCAACTTTACTACCTCGCTATATAAAATAAAGATTAACAAGAATGTGCATGCACTGTTGTGCAAAGTATACCCCAACTTGTTATAAAATTATTTAACACTGAAGAAAAATTCCATCTAAGTAGGTATAACAAATATTATGAGTATCATCAAAAGTAAAATCACAAAAATACTGAACTCCAAGAAAAATTCAAAAGTAAAGTCCCTAATCAAATGGCAAAATCAAAAGCTCAAACACATCAAACGAATGGATAACAACTGTCAACAAACAGAAAGTGATCTGAAAATTCCGTGGAGGGTACAACTCATCATTATAAAGTTCCAGACAACATATCAAATCATTTATTATCACAGATGTGGAGTAATATTTAACAAAACATTTATAGACAGACAAGGTCATTGTAGTTAATCACTTATTCCACGAGTGAAGTCAAAATAGTTTTCATATACACCCAATAGCATTCGGTTTATTCACTTAAGAAACACCAATGTACATTAGAGAGAAATCATAATTGTACCTGTTCCCAGATTCAGCCTGACTCCTCCTAACAAATCATTACTGGACAGCTTGTCATGGTCCCATATTGTCAGCTCCAATGACTTCTCTCTCAGATTTTCAGCAGTGACATCTTTAAACACCATAGTACAATTCCATGCAGGGCTGTATTCTTTTTTGATCACTTGTGTTTTCTGTTTTTCTTTATCTGGCTGTAATTGCCTCTTATAAATATAAAATCACAATTTACTACAGTTAAGTACTGTATATTCAGAAATTATTGAGAGCTATTTATGAATGCGAATAATGTGACTGGGTGAGTATCGCAATAGTAAGAACTATCATTCTGATATCTGATACATATATATGTATGCAGATTTTTCTGAAATTGCAATAATTAATCTCGTATGATAAATGCACACAATAATTTCTGAATTTACAGTACATTGTAGAGGGAACAAAACTGTTTTAAAAATCTATACATATATGAATAAGACCTTGACTACCCATAAGGGTCTTTGGTCTTATATCACAACTATAAGCACTTGTGAACCAACTATTTATATGTTACAAAACGCCATGGCAAATGTTGAAGTCATTATAATTTATATATATCCAAAAAGTTTATCGCAAGTACATCCAGAAGGAACAAATTGCACCCCATATTTCTACATTCTTAGTCTCTTTTCACAGCTTTGATTGGCATAGACATTTTACATAAAAGTTAACAGGGTTCTGCACATTTTAGTGATCTTTCGTCCGTATAAGTTTCATTTGAAACAGACAAAGGAAATTCAACTAATCATTGGGAAACTCATTTCCCCCTGAAATTTTTGTTTGTTTTAGTAACAGTGACCTCGAAATTTTACTTATTGACCCCAAAATCAATACATTTCTTCTCCTTTCTTATCAAATATTTAAAAGCAAAGGAAACTTAAAATTTCTTCCAGGAAGCACAAAAATAACTAACCCATTACATACAGAAAACTATAAAATCTACGAGTAGCACTTAAAACGTTACCTTTACTAAGAAAAAAGATGTTTTGAGACACCACTACAAAAATAAAATTAGCCAAAGCAAACATCAGCATCAAAGTTGACTGTATATTAGAATAATATCACAACCATATCAACCATAGCAATAGTACTAACCCTTTACCGAAAGGATCTGAATAGCCTTTAGATCTAACAGCAGTCAAGCCTCCTTGATAAGCATATGTAGCTGGCCTTTGTCTCCAGGCCGTTTGGGTTTCCTTGCCTTCTTCCCTGATCGAGAATCTCTATTCACTTTTCTGGTGGAACGTACTTCAGACAGAGAATGATGTCCCTTTATAAGTTAGAAGAGAGTTGGCTGTTCAAACTGTAAAAGATAAAGTTCCTCTGAATTGATCATATTCATCATAATCATAACACTGCTTCATTTGCAAATAAAAAAAATCAAGATAATCTTAATTAACACCTGGTGCTTGTAAATTATGTTAATTTAATTTGTGCAGCATTACAAAACAAACTATTTTTAACTAAATTATCCATTGAAGATTTCACAAAACACAATACGTGTTCACATTAGGTTACCCTTCATTAGCTAATGGATTGGATTCTTCTTAATATATTGAGTAAAAAAAAATTAGAAACAAATATTTTTCATTTCATATTTCAAAATTAAACTATACTTCTAAACCTATCAATTAATTAATTATTGTAACAGAGAAAATAAACCATAAGGTGGAATTATTACTAAAGAACATTAAATTTATTTTTCTGCAGACTTGGCATTCCTTTAATTAAAATGTTTTATTTAAATCATACTTTGGTAAACTTTTTTTGCTTAATATATCAAAACTGCTATTTGGAAAGAGAAAGGTAGGAAAACTCCATTTTTCTACAATCTTTGGAATCAATATTTTGAGAAACTAAAATGTTGTGTAGAATTAATGGTAAAAATTGACTAGTCCAATGTGTACTAGCAAGATGGTGCTTCAATGACATTAATACAAATAGAAAGGCGTATTGAGTGTATCAATCTGTCGATAACATTTTGTGTTTGACTGTGACATTTTTCAAATCCAAGTGTATATCTATTGTCTAACATTGCTCTAAAATTGTGTACAGACATGCAAATGAAACAAAAAAACAGTTTTTAAGAAAAGAAGTCCCTAATACATAATTTAAAGACAGTTATTGGGGTATTAGACTGTCTATGACTGTATATTGAACTAAAAAAGTCCTTTTTTTGTATTTGTATCATAAGATTACTACAGACACACAAAATACAGCTACAATCTTTGGTCAAATTTCATATGTATTTAATTCATGTATTGTGGATTTTATTCAATAATCTGCGTTGAATGAATATAAGTAAAAAACACAAAAATATCAAATAGACAGGAACTTAAAAACAACTAAATAAAACAAAGACAGAGGAATTGTTCACTCAATTTCACTTAATCACTAAATCAAAAAAAAATTAGTTAGCTACTATAATATGTAATGTTGAATATGAAATATATGATATGATAATTAATTGTACATGTTGTATGATCCTGAATATAATAGGAAAAATCTTTTCACTAATCATTGCTTTGGGAGTAAGAAGACACAGCGAATGATACAAAAAACAATGTCAAAGGCATCTTCCACTGAAGAGTCCCCAAAGAGGTAAAAATTCAAGAACACATGTATCAAAATTACTTTTAAAATAGTCAAATAATTTTGAAATTGAGGTCGAAGTCAGAGACCCTGTCAGCTGCATATGTTTTCCGTGAAATTATTTCTCTTATTGAACATTAACTACAAATCAAAATGTCTTCCTTTTTTAAATACCTCTTCTAAAAACTTAAAAGTGAAAAATTTTCAGTTGTTGAGGTTATATGACATCTGAAATTAAAAAAAAAAAACAAACAAACCCGGAAGTTTGAATTATTAACGAGAGGGACGGAAGAGGGCTTAAAAATTGGGAGATTTTGACTCCCGCCGGAAGAATCACATGTCTGCAGTTACAGCAAATCCGTTTGACGATTTGGAAATTCTTGAGAAATAGAATTAATCCCAAAACTGATGTGTTAATATAAGGTTAGGGGATGAATATTACAAAATCCCAAATATTACTGAAATGTCTAGCTTTGTCCGAACCAAAAACTACCGGTAACCAAATAATTTTACATGGCTATTATTAGGTTAAGTAACTATGAAGTTATGTAAGAAGGAGATAAGAATCAACTACTATTGACCTGCAAAGTGAATTAGTTAAAAAACAGACCTTATCCAAAAATTCAACCTTTAGCATGATAATGAAGTAAAGACCAATAACATATAAACAGATGGATATATACTTTTGACAATCAAC